>BLSH010289623.1:86727-99550 GCA_018402905.1 Glandirana rugosa
CGCATAAAACTAACCCAACGCGTTTTGGGATCAGTTAGATCTGTTATGTCCCTGTCAGCCCAGCCCCCACACAGTTAGAACACGCCCAGGGAACACAGTTAACCCCTTGATCGCCCCCTTAGTGTTAACCCCTTCCCTGCCAGTGACATTTATACAGTAATCAGTGTCTACTTTTAGATCTGATCGCTGTATAACTGTCATTGGTCCCAAAAAAGTGTCAAAAATGTCAAACATGTCCGCCCCGATATCGCAGTCCCGATAAAAATCGCCGCCATTACCAGAAAAAATAAATAAAATAATAAAAACGCCATAAACCAATTTCCATAGTTTGTAGGCGCTATAACTTTTGCGCAACCCAATCAAAATACGCTTATTGCGATTTTTTTTAACAAAAATATGTAGAAGAATAAATGTCGGCCTAAACTGAGGAATAAATGTGTTTTTTTATTTTTGGATTTGTATTATAGCAAAAAGTAAAAAAAAAATTTATTTTTTCAAAATTGTCGCTCTTTTTTTGTTTATAGCGCAAAAAATAAAAACCGCAGAGGTGATCAAATGCCACCAAAAGAAAGCTCTATTTGTGGGGGAAAAAGGACGTCAATTTTGTTTGGGTACAACGTCGCACGACCGCACAATTGTCAGTTAAAGAGTGACAGCACTGAAAACTGAAAATTGGTCCGGGCAGGAGGAGGGTTTATGTGCCCAGTAAGGAAGTGGATAATGTAATGCATTGCTAGGGTGTGCCCCCCAAGTATTTGTTTGTTTATGGGTCCACCCCCCCCCCCCCGATGCCATGCAGTATGACAGTTCATTCGCTGTGTAATGATGAAGAGATCAGTGATGACGTCAATGCCGCTGTTTGCATCGCTAAGTACCGCCTACCGCCACAAGGGAAAGACCAGAGAGTCACATAACCAGACTGTAGACTTTGGAAGAGGTAAGCTTCAAAAAAAGCATAATGTATAGTAAATGGCCCTAGATGGGAGGGGTGCATATTAAGGGAGGGAGGATAAGCCCTGCATTGGGATTTAAATAGACCAAGAGGGTCAAAGAGAAGAACGCAGGACACAACCATTGTACAGCACTATTAAGCAGGAAACGCAGCCTGTGAATATATAATGAGTGACTATGGCTGCCCTTCCGGTACATATATGATTACAAACTATACCAGGAACAAATATTGATCAGATTATTTTCATGATCTTTTTCACATGCATTAAAAAAATCCCCAATATGTTAATACATATATATGGCCAATCCCTGCCTCCTAATACATGTGCCTCATTGTGCTTTGGAACAGTTACCAAACACACTTTGATGTTCTCATTATTATTCTGAATTAATGCAATGTGACTGTGACATCATATACTCCCAGTCCGTACTGCATGGTCCGGTTAATGGTAGTGGGCGCTCATGTTGCCCACGCTGTTGACAGAGCCAAGATGTGGGGTGGACACAGAACCAAACCCCCCTGGAGGGGCCTGGAGGCTGTGCCCGGGATACAGGGCCGAGGGGGTGCTTGGCCAGTAAGAGAAGCTGGCCGGGGAGACTCCAGAGGTCATCAGGTTAAGTTTCGAGAGGCCAGGGAAAGGTAAGTGTGGTAGGTTGCTTTGGAATTTGTAAAGTGACTGTTCGGTGGTGGGTGCAGATTGGCACACTTGTGCCAGGCCGTGGAAATCGAACTTGTAGGCGTATCTCTTTCCATGTACTTTGGCCATGATGTTCTTGTCGTAGTAGTAGCGCAGGGCGCGGCTGAGCTTGTCGTAATTCATGTTGGGTTTGCTCTTCCGCTCCCCCCAACGTCTGGCAACCTCATCAGGATCGGTCAGCTTGAACTCTCCGTTGGTGCCCTCCCAGGCAATGCAGTTGGCATTGGAATGATCTGACAGAAGCTCTAAGAGGAATTGCCACAACTGTATCTGCCCGCTCCCTATGAGACAGAAAATACGATTAGAGCCAGGTAGATGGTAAACCAGCCAAAAGTCACAAATGGCATTCAAGGGAAGGTAGCAGCTGTCTAGATGACACCCAACTGTAAGATTAGTCTGTTGAACATCTTAAAGTATATGTAAACCCTTACCTTGTAAAACAACCCATAGAAATGGAAGGCAAACGTGTGTATATTTATAAAAAAACATTATAGATGTCAATTTTCCCCCTTTTTTATAAGTAATCATATTACCTCTGTTCTCAGCTGCATAAGGGGCTCAGAGAGCTAGGGGAGGAGAAACAGCAGCACACTGGTCTTCCCAGTGAATGGCTGTATAGGACGGAGGTGTCAGGAGGACAAGTCTGATCATTGAAGGAGAGCTGTAATGCCTAGCGTGGTCATTTCACACAAAAGAGATTTCACACAAAGGAAGCAATTCAAAGAGAACAGGATACTTTCTCATACAAGTACATGGTACAGTAGGCACATATCAGGAATATGAAATGTTGGGTTTACATATGCTGTAACCCCCCTGATGGAATTCCCGAGTGTGGCTCGGGGTGAATTTTCTGTACCAAGAGTGGTAACCCCGAGCCACACTCGGGATTGCATCGCTGGATCCAGGCAGCGTTACTTAACTTGTGCCCTGGATCCAGCGATGTCCCCCGCTGTGTCTGTGGGCTGTGTCCTCCGCCCAATGCCTCTGTGTGCCGGGCTCCGTTCCCTGCGAGCGTCGCGTTGCATGGGGGCGGAGACCGGCGGGAAATTCAAAAAGTGAAACACACAGTAAACATACAGTACACTGTATTCTGTAAGATTACATTACTGTATGAAATCATTTCACATCCCCTTTGTCCCTAGTGCTTTGCCCACTGCCCTGCATGCACTTTTTTTGACATTCTTTCTGTCTGGAAACATGAGAATGTCAGTGGCAACCAAAAAGCATCCCTTAATGTCAAAAGTGGTTTCTGATCAGCTAGAAAACAGCGATAGTAAATAAGAATCATTTGCAGAATTGAGTGATACTGATTTTTGGGGAAATTTATCATCAGACACTGAAAGTGACGGCAGCGACAATTCTGCAACTGAACAAATTTCAGTGTTTTTTATTTGATTACATTATTGAATAAATGTTATTACTATTATATTATAATTTATGAATTTGTGTTTCAAACTTTATCATACCCGGGATGTCTACTAGACTCTTGTTTGGACAGATTTAAGTGAGTTATTCCTAATAATTACAGGCCTACAATATAAAACGCCAAATTTCTATGAAAAACAATGTACCGCTTTTAGATGCAAAAATCTGACATAATCATACCGCCAGGGAGGTTAAGCAATATAAGTTTTCCACATTATTTTGTCTTTTTGATGAAAAGCATTGTAGTGAATCCCGTAGTCAATAAGTGAATAATGTTGGTCAATGTCTGGGGTGTCTGGATTCACCAAAATGTAAAAAATGAGCTCCTTTGTATCTGGTAACTAACCCTTCCTATCCATATTCTTAAAATTTCAGTGAAAATCAAGAGATTTCAGATTTTATGATTTTTTAAAAATGCATTGCAGTTTTCTAAGAATGCTCTGGGCTGCTGCTTTAACCCCTTTGCTGCCTTTTTTTGCTCACATACTAAAGTGCATTTTTTACATGAAATTGCACTAAAAACCTCAAAAATGTTTTCCAAAAGCAGAACTTGCAAAAAAGGATCCTGTAGAATAAAATTGTGTTTTTTATACAACATTTAAAACCACATGCATTCAAATTAATTTTAGCACACAGAAGCACACTATAATCCCACACTATCTTGGCAAAGTAAAACAGATGAGGTTAGACTTATTATATATATATATATTACCTACATATCATGAATATTTTGTAACGTTCATGTGAATTTTTGGATTTGACTATTTTTGTGCAGCAATCCCTCCTATCTTCTGTTCTACAAACGGCCTGTGGGAGGGCCTGATTGCTAGCCCTTGATTTCACCGTAGTGCACCTCGCCTTTGGAACTATATGTTATATATATATATATATATATATATAGTAAATGTATAACGTAGGTGATCAAGTGGTATATTCACTAAACATGATTTAAATGAACACTTTGTTTAATAAATCTGTAAATCACAAATTGTAAGGTACATATTTCTGGAGGGGAATTTGCTCTAATTAACTATATTTAGGTAAAAAGATTAAACACCTCTTCCAAGGTCAGAAAATGAATGTGTTAAATCAGAACCATCAACAGACACACCCTACATTTTTACTGTACGTAAAACATTCACTGGACGTTCACCATTGAATATTTATCTACATCCTATTTTCTTCATTTACAATGGCGAATGATATTGATGAATACTGTGGTGTATGGATTCACCAGAGCTTAATAAATAAACCCCTCTGATAACTAACCCTTCCTACCTCTGATAGTGCTTGTCATTAAGGTATAAGTGAATTTTCCTGAAATTTCATTGACAATCAGGACATTGTTTGCCATTTTGGTGAATGTTTTGGTGTCAAGGGGAAAGGGAGAAATTAAGGAATTGTGGGTGGGTTTTTAGACATTAGCTTCCCCTCATTTTATGTTATGTTTTGTTATTTTACAAAAAGAAGAAAAACATGAAAATTAGGAAAAAAATCAAATCAAAAGCGCACACATCAATCAGATACACACACAAAGGACAAATACACAAATGCAAAGGTAACTTAATAAAATAAACGTAATACACCAACAAAAATCTAAACACTCTCTAAATAAAGATGAAAAAGTCTAAATACAAGGGCGTAGAAATAGGGGTCTCAGGGGTCACAACTGAGACCCGTTCCATGCTCCAGGGGCCCATGCTTCCTTACATTTTTACCAATTGATTATACATGTGCACAAGGAATTTTTTAGAAATATATTTTCTGATTGATGTGTATGAGGTAAGCACCCTTTTCCAAAACATTTTGAATTACCTTCTCAATATGTAAATTAAAGCTCTGAAATAACTCTTTAGCCACTTGGAATATCTCTGTGCGCGGTGGAAGCAGCGGGTAGTAGCAAGGGGGGCCCCAGGACTTTTGCATCGGGGGCCCACAAGCTTCAAGCTATGCCTCTGAGTAGATTGCAATGTTTGGATGCATTACATCACCTGGTTTTAGTGGACTAGATGTGACTCTTGAATGTCATAATTAGAGCCATTTTTACATGCATTTTTCACTGCAATGCCTATTCCTGCATGGTCATCTCTTTATACTGTTCAAACATCAATGTAATTTATTTGAATATAATAAACTGGATTAATTTTAAATTATGTTGCCTGCTTGTTTGATGCTTTCTAATAACTTACAGAACCCTAAAATTCTTATCTGTTGGGCAGGTCAGATCTTAGATGTTGAGCTCTATTATGGGTTTGGGACTGCTGACTTTACATCCCCTAAGAAACAAACTTATCCTGACAGTTAATATAAAAGAATAAATATAAAAATCTACATAAATATATTGCTATATGTCTATGTACCTGTATATTTTAGAATATGAGACATTTTAGAATATACTGCAAATTGGGACACTATTTTCAAAAATATGTGAAATTACATTTACAAATGACCCTTTCCCAACTGTAATTGATAAACTAATTAAGTGGTTAATTAAAAGTAACACTTCCATATTAAAGCATTGACTGAAGTTTTATGCAAGCCTCATGTTCACTTCAAACAGTAATTTTTGCTTATGGGAAAGTTGTATTTTTTTCCAAATATTTTTTTTTTGTATTTCCTATGAATCCGATAAGTGCCTAAAGAATATATATTGTCTGGGTCAGGTCGTCACACATGCTATGCACAAGCATTCACTTATATGGCAGGCTGTACATGGCATCCCCGGCCTTCTAATATGAAAACTGTAGAAACCTAAAGCCAAGACTCCCCTTCATTATCTGTCCTGGAAACGCAACAGAAAACAGGAGGAATTCTTCCCAAAATGGATATTTTTTCATCTAAAGCCAGGTACACACTATTTGTTTTTCTTTTTTTCATTCAACCCAGCAGCCTGAAGGAAAAAACCTGAAGAGCTCAGGATGTTAGTACAGCGAGCTTCCCCGTTGAGCTATTATGTTCTGACAGGGGAATGCCCCCCCAGAACACACCGGTCAGTGCTCTCAGCCATTGACTAAGAGGGCTGATCGAATGCTGATCGGCAGACCTTTTTCGGTCATGCCCCTTTGACAGGCTTCTGTCGGACTGGCTGTCGTACACACAGGCTGAATGTTGGCCGGTTTCTATTGAACCGGCCTATGCCGCCCAATATTCACCCGGTGTGTATGGCCCCCTTTAGACGGTTGTGTCCCAACTGGATGATTTCCTCTCACCACTTGCTCTGGTGACAACTTTAATATTTTGGACTTCCCCTTCCTTTCTGTCTCAGTGACAATGGTAACCAAGACAAATACAGGGGGTGAATCTCCCCAGTGGGGACACAAACAGCAAAGGAAACCCGACAGACAATCTAAACCGTCCACATTTTATCCCAAAATTGAAAATAAAAATTGCCTTTATTACACTCTAAGGGCTTGATTACAATGCCTTGCATCCTGAAGAGTGATCTGCAGTGGGTTGCAAGAAAGTATTTGACGGGTAGTTGGGAGGAATTAATGAACCTCCTTACCACCTGTTTTAACCCCTAACAGCCTGCACCACAACCGCATGCATTGCATGTGGTCGCAGGGCGGTTGCAGCACGGGACCATTGACTTGGGTATACTTACAGGGGGTATAATTCTTGCCACGCCATGAAACAAAGCATGGCAGCCACAGCAAGTAGACAACCCCATTTGGCTGCCTTTGCAGCTTAAAGTGGTTGTAAAACCTTTACCTACAGGTAAGCCTATAATAAAGTACCGTGAATATCTCCTAAACATCCACAGTCTAGGAGATATTCACTGTATGCGTTTGTGCCAACGTCATCGGTGCATGAGCACTGAAGAAACTGCTTCCTTGGTGCCGTTCCTTCAGACCTGTGCCATGACCGGTGGCTCCCGTGTGCATGCACAGAAGTGACATCATTGTGGCTCCAGCCAATCACAGCGCCGGAGTCGCTAACCCGGAAGTAACTCGTACTCGGAGAACCAACTCTGAATCAGGGCATCGTTCTAAGGTAAGTATTTCATAATAAGCTAGTATGCAATGCATACTAGCTCATTATGCCTTTCTCTTGCAGGGTTTGTTTTCTTTTTGTTTTGTTTTTTTTAAGGTTTACAACATCTTTAATCTCATGAGATCCACGCTATAGCCGAAAGACGGCTACAGCGCGGACCTGAATTGCTGGGCGGACGTCCTTGGACCCCCTGCGGGTCGCGTGCAGCGTGCTTTGTGATTACTGAGTCCATGAGACCACAGATCGGAGTAAGGGGGTGGTCCCGCCCCTTACCACATGATCAGCTGTCAGCCAATGATAGCTTATCATGTGATGTTCACAGAGGATCGGTGATTGGTAACAGCGTGAGGGGAAAAAGAAGCCAATCACCGGCTTCTGTCAGAGGGACCTCGGACCCCCACACAGAGAGCCACGGATGGCTCGTCTGTGCACACCAGTGCCCTCTGCCAGTGCCACCTATCATTACCAACCAGTGCCACCTGCTAATACCCACCAGAGCCATCTACCAGTGCCCACAGTGCCACCTACCCGTGCCACCTACCTTTGCCCACCAGCGCCACCTACCTTTGCCCACCAGTGCTACCAATCAATGCCCATCAGTGGCGCATCATCAGTGCCACCAGTCAGTGCTGTCTATCCGCGTCACCTGCCAGTGCCCATCAGTGCCACCCATCAGTGCCACCTGTCAGTGCCGCTTATCAGCACCGCCTCATCAGTGCTTATCAGTGCCACCTATCAGTGCCCATTAGTGCCATCTTATCAGTGCCCATCAGTGCAGACTATCAGTGTTCATCAGTGCAGCCTCATCAGCGCACATCAGTGAAAAATGACCTGTTTTCAAAATGTATATAAAAAAACTATGAAACAGGGTTTTTTTTTCCAAAATGTTCACTCATTTTTTATTTTTTTTTTAGCAAAAAATAAAAAACCCAGCAGTGATTAAATACCACCAAAAGAAAGCTCTATTTATGGGGAAAAAATGATAAAAATGTAATTTGTGTACAGTTTTGCATGACCACGCAATTGTCATTCAAAGTGTGACAGCGCTGAAAGCTGAAAATCGGTCTGGGCAGGAGGGGGGTTTAAGTGCCCAGTAAGCAAGTTGTTAAGAGGGACAGTCAGGAGGTGGTAAAAATGTGGCTCAGCTACTTGTTTTTTTTTTAAGCCTCCCTTCCCCATCTGTAAGTAACCTTTTAGGTTTACAGGCAAAACGAGCTAGTTACTTAGCCAGTATTGTAATAAAAGATAGAAGGAAAAGGTGATTTTATATATATATTAAAAATAGAGTGAGTCACTCCTGCTGTGTCACAATTTTGTTGCTGGAGATCTCATCAATGGTGGGCTCCCGTAGTTCCACCAAAAAAAATTCACGAAAAATGGGAACAGGATCTTGATGAAGAGCAATGATATGCTTGAAACTGCGCAGTCACGCTAATTTTTGTATGAAAATTTACTTTTGACGTAAAAAGACTTTATTGCAAGATTTGTAGATCCTGTTCTCATTTTCCTATAAATATATATACAGTATATATATTATTCAGATAAAGGCGGAATATGGAATTACAGACTGTAGTTGAACCCTATTCAAGCATCCAACAGAAACAAATACACATTGGTCTGCACATTCCAAAGACCCCTCCAGCCTTATTTTAAGAGCCATTTGTGAGCAACTGAGCATTTTCCTACCACATAGACTATGACCAGGATTAAAACATAAAAAACATGCTATTAAAGAAAGAAAGAACAGCAGGAGATCCCACAAGATTTATGTCTACAGGTCATGTTTTCTTATTTTTGGATTGCAGAGATCAAATACACAGCAAAGGGATTCATGAGCAAAACATGATTGCTAACACATTCTATCCAATACCACTAATGATTTCAAGAGGATACATTGTATATAAACTGGTACACTACTTGATGTTTACATACAAATTATTTATACACAGCCACCCATTAAAACATGTTACATTTCCAAGCAGGATTTATTGTTTAATAACTTTTTGATCTTGCATGTAATAAATGATATGTGGCATAGGAGTATGCACACGCATTGCTTTTTTGATTAAGGGTGTAGGGATCCTTGGAATGTGGTGGCCAATGTGGGGTATATCTTTCTGTTGGGTGTTAACCAGGTCTCCCCTCCTTTATTACAAATGTGAACAGTTATGCTTATAGAAACAAATCATATTGATAACAAAGATCAATGTATAAAATAATAATAATAATTGTTATTATTATTATTATTGTTGTTGTTGTTATTATTGGTATTATTATTATATTATACATTATAATATATAATTATTTATTTATATTATTTATTATTATATTATTATTATTGGTGTTATTATTATATTTTTTTCTTCATGCAACTAGCTACAAGCAGCCATACATTTTAAAAAATAATAATACTACTAATAGGGATCAATTGGTGCTGGTAGCCAGTATAGACAAGGCGAAAGCTTAGTGAACTTGGCAGATGGGATGACTGTTACTTCTGAGCCCAGAACACAGCTTTGTAGAGCAGACAGGCAATGCAAAACACTTACATGTTTGCTGCAGTTGCCAAGTAATCTGCAGTGTAAAATCAACAGTTTTAAAGCCTTTTATTTATCAATCTACTGGCTGCCTAGAAGCTGGTTCGGAGTTTGCCCTCTCACTGCCACTTGCCTGGATACTACAGGTAATTATTGCAGATGGCTGTGCACAATAAATGTATTATAGAGCAATAAAACAAATCTAGCTGCTGGCGACCAGCAAAAAAAAAATGCTACTTTACCTAATGAGGGTCTTATCAATTAATGGCTGCTGGTTCACCAGCAGGTGAAAGAGCCCCTTTAATAAATATTATTTAGGATCTTCAAATTATTGACAACACAGAGTAGCTAATAAAGGTAGTTGGGGTAATTTTAAGTACAAAATAAACAAAGTTACATTTGGAATACAGAAAGACATTGTCACAATGTAACAGGTGAGCCTTTGTAGAAATAAACTCCGCACTGCAGTCACTGCTGTATTATTGTGCTTCAGCACCACTGACAGCGACCCGACTGGCTCACCCGACCACTTCCATTCTATATTACATTATATTACATAAATGTTTTATCATAGTGAGGTTTGTCGTTTATAAATTTGGAGGTTATATTTTATATGTTTCTTTCTAATGTATAACCTGTAGCAAATTCAAAATGCAAAATGAGAAATTATGGAATACACCTTGCAACTGTAGCTGCTGGAAAAAAAAACAAATATCTTTATGTAAAATAGATTAGATAGATAGATTAGATAGATAGATAGATAGATAGATAGATAGATAGATAGATAGATAGATAGATAGATAGATAGATAGATAGATAGATAGATAGACTGTATATCTTTGGTTTCACTACAGGTTATAGAAATCCAAATAATTTTTATATGATTTATTAAGTATTCTCTCTCATTATTATTATTTTAATTATTTATTTATTTATTTACTTACACCTTGCAACTATAGCTGCTGGGGAAAAAAATAAGAACCTATATATTAGATAGATAGATTTTTTAGTTAATAAATCATATTTAAAATGATTTGGCTTTCTATAATCTGTAGCAAATCCAAAATGTAAATATATATATATATATAGTTAAATACTGTAAAATATGAGAAAGAGAGCAAGAGAGAGTTTTAGTTAATAAATCACATTATGTTGTGTGAGCCCATCAGATCAATTCGTGCTGTTTATTCTTAATTGGACCATGTGTGTATCATGGACTTTGAGATCCTGTAATTGTATTATTGTTTTATAATTGCAGCTGCTCATTAATAATTTCCATTGGTATTTTGTTTATTTTTTTAGCGCTGAATCATTGGAAGTGTAATGGGTTTCTAATTGCTATGAATAAATCATATTAAAAATGATTTGTCTTACTATAACCTATAGTAAATCCAAAATGTAAAAATAGATTATAGAGAGAGATTTTATTTTTTAATAAATCAAAATAAAAATTAATTGGCTTCCTTTTATTGTTCTACGGTGCTATTTAAGGTAGTCACATTATTACAGTAGATTAGATACCCTGGATAATATATATATATATAATATAAAAAGGATGAAGTAATAATATTAATGGTCCCATCCAAGGGCAGGTGGGGGACGGGTTGGACAGTACAGTGGGGGGCTCACCTTTCTGCACACCGGCTGAGAAGGGTCTCCAGTTTGGGGTTTTCTCCTTCAGGAAATTTTCTCCCACCGGATCTGAGATAAAGAGACAACCAACATGTAATAAAATGTTTCCAGAATTCCATCTTTCAGATACAGAGACAGCAAGCAGCCTATGAATGTAGAATGAAGGAGTCTCCAGGATGGTGGGTGTATCGGTATATAATATAAAGTATTAGCAAACAATACAACAAATACAATACAAATATATTTAACTAAAACACATACAATGCAAAGGAGAACGAATATAAAAATAAAGAAATAAAGATGTCAATTCTTCCATCGCAGCCACTCTGTCCAGTGTACCGCTAAATTTTACTATCTTTGCATTATGGGGTGCAGGGGCAGACAGCTCCCCTGGTCTTTATCGGTGTGCCAGGAGACTCTCTGTAGTTTGGGGTGCAGGGGCAGACAGCTCCCCGGGTCTTTATCGGTGTGCCAGGAGATTCTCTGTAGTTTGGGGTGCAGGGGCAGACAGCTCCCCTGGTCTTTATCGGTGTGCCAGGAGATTCTCTGTAGTTTGGGGTGCAGGGGCAGACAGCTCCCCGGGTCTTTATCGGTGTGCCAGGAGATTCTCTGTAGTTTGGGGTGCAGGGGCAGACAGCTCCCGGATCATTATCGGTGTGCCAGGAGATTCTCTGTAGTTTGGGGTGCAGGGGCAGACAGCTCCCGGATCATTATCGGTGTGCCAGGAGATTCTCTGTAGCTTGGGGTGCAGGGGCAGGCAGCTCCCCTGGTCTTTATCGGTGTGCCAGGAGATTCTCTGTAGTTTGGGGTGCAGGGGCAGACAGCTCCCCGGGTCTCAGACAGCCAGGGGCAGGCAGGCAGCTGCTCGGAGTGCCAATCAGTTGGTGTTCTCTGGGAATAATCTGTATTTTGGGGTGTAAGGGTGGGCTGCTCCCCAGAACAGAAGTCGATGAACGTGCTCTGGGAAGAGTCTGCTATTTGGGGTGTCGGGGGAAGGCTGCCCCCCGAATCTCAGTCTGCGTGCTCAGGGGAGGCAAAAAGCTCCCAAAATATCATTCAGTTTGGTTTGGGGGGAACTCTGTGCTTTGTAAGTCAGGTTGATCCCTGGAGCCATAATGCATTCATTGGGGGGCTTAGCAGTTTTGGGGATCCGGGAAAAGCTGGGGGGACAAGAACAGTCTTCTATCCCAAATATCAGTCTTGGAAGTGCTTTGTAGTATTTGTTGTATTTCCCGGGGGGAGGAGGGGGGTCTAGATTCTCAGTCACTGTGGTATGGGGGGGACTCTAGTAGTTTGGGGGGATAAGATAAAAATGGTCTCCAGGATTCAGGTAATGTGCAGTGGAAGGAGCTCTGCAGTTTTGGGGGGCAGGACAGGCTGATCCCCGGCTTTCAGTCAGTGTAAGGAGAGACAGCAGGAAACGCGTCCAGGAAAAAGGAAATCCGATTTCTGGGGAGTTATAAGACGGCGGAGAGGAGCCCGGGGACAGACGGGAGGGACACCCATAGAGGATGACTATATTAGGGGGGCCCATAGAGGATGACTGTATTGGGGGGGCATAGGGGATGATTATATTAGGGGGGCCCA
>BLSH010289623.1:112506-122946 GCA_018402905.1 Glandirana rugosa
GCCCCTTCCCTCCAATCAGCTCTCAGAGCTCTCCTCACTGAGTACTGCAGTGTGTATTTTCAGCTCTCCGTCCTCTTTTTTATGACAGCTCAGACAAGCTGTATACATTCTGGACATTGAACAGACATAAAGAGAAGACTGCAGCTAAACAGGTACAACTTATGTAGGAGGATTTGCTTCATCTCTGTGTATCACCTGAGGCCGGTCACTTCACTGGGTGTATGTGAGGGTTTAAAACCATTTAAAATCTCTCATCAGCAAAGAGATTTGGTCACCAGTGCTGTCGTAGGCTAGCCTTAGTGTTCAAAGTGGTTATTAAACCAAAATCAAAAATAGCATATATTGCAGCTTACCAATCGTTAGATGAGGTGGCTGCATTCGTTTTCTTTTGTAAGGCTTTTTTTTTTCATTTTCAACTGATGATCTGTACAGTACGTGTCTTATTTTTCACCTTTTTTTAACCACTTCAGCCCTGGAAGGATTTTACACTTTAGGACCAGAGCACTTTTTGCCATTTGGCGCTGCGTCGCTGATGCACTGATTACTCTGTAAATGCCATTGGCAGTGAAGGGGTTAACTGGGGGGGGGGGTGCTCTAAGAGTTAATGGTGTTCCCTGGGTGTGTTCTAACTGTATCAGTGTTTGACTGGCAGGGGGAGGGGAGTGATCACGGCTCCCATATAGAGGAAGGCTGTGATCACAGCCCTTCCCCCTCTCACAGAACGGAGATCCGTGTTTACATGCACGGATCTCCATTCTTTCACTGCGGGGGGGGGGGGGGAATCGCGGGTAGCCGGCGGAGATCGAGTCCACCCTACTCACTCCCTGGCCCCCCGAACACAGTGAGCGCACCTCAGGCGGCGCGCTCACAGTGCACGATCTCGCAGCCGCCGTCGTATGACGGTGGTTTGCGATATTGAGCCACCTTGTCGCCGTCAACCTGGTTGGCGGTCGGCAAGTGGTTAACAAAACCAAGCTGTCCAGCAGACGTAGCACTTAGGAGGTTGAGACAAACTATTTTGGCACTCTAATACAGGAGTTGTGTTACTGGGCAGATCACCAGGTGGTGAAAACAGAGAGGAAAAGGGCTAAAAAAGAAAGCAAATGCAACCACCACATCTAATGATTAGAAAGCTGCAATATATAATATTTTTGGTTTAGGGTTTACTACCCCTTTAACCACTTGCCGATCAGCCGCCGTCATTATACTGCGGCAGGTCGGCTCGGGAACCCTATTTTGTGGCCATGCGCGCCCACTTGCCAGAGGGGGAGCCAATCAGGGGGTGGGGCGGACTCGATGTCCGCCGGTCACCCGCGATCGTTCCCCGCAGTGTCAGAACAGGGATTTGTCTGTGTAAACAAGGCAGATCTCCGTTCTGACAGAGGAGATCACACAGATCCTGGCTTTCTGCTATGCAGGTGGATCTGTGTGCTTCCCCAGGCAGCCCATCCCCCATACAGTTACAACACACAATGAGGGAACACATTTAACCCCTTGATGACCCCTGATGTTAACCCCTTCCCTGCCAGTGTCATTAGTACAGTGACAGTGCATATTTTTAGCACTGATTACTGTAATAATGTCACTGGTTCCCAAAAAAGTGTAAAAAATGTCAGTTAGGTGTCCGATCTGTTCGCCGCAATGTCGAAGTCCCGCTAAAAATCGCAGATCGCCGCCATTACTAGTAAAAACAATAATAATAAAAAAATGCCATAAATCTATTTCCTATTTTGCGCAAACCAATCAGTATACGCTTATTGGGAATTTGTTTACCAAAAATATGTAGCAGAATACATTTTGGCCTAAACTGATAAAGATATTAGATTTGTTTTATATTTTTTTATTGGATGTTTTGTAGCAGAAACTAAAAAAATGTTTTTTTTTTTTTTTTCAAAATTGTCGCTCTTTTTTTGCTTATAGCGCAAAGCGTAAAAATCGCAGAGGTGATCAAATACCGCCAAAAGAAAGCTCTATTTGTGGGGAAAGAAGGACATAAATTTTGTTTGGGTACAACGTCGCACGACCACGCAATTGTCAGTTAAAGTAACACAGTGCTGTATCGTAAAAAATGGCCTGGTCATGAAGGGGGGTAAATCTTCCAGATCTGAAAAGTATCCAACAAGGATGAAAAGTAATCATGCTAATAATATAAACAAGAACTACAGCTCCTCCTGCTGGATGGATTGAACATTACATAAAATATATATATATAGCTACGTACATGCAATGCTTCTTCTGGATGCCAGCGTTTTCTTCAGCCTGGCACAGTTGTTCAGGGTCCTCTCCTGTACTGATATGGCATACTTTGATTTTATTGCACACTGTGAGCTTCTCACAGTGTACACTAGAGGCTGTTGCAAGTCTCGTTTTTTTATTTGCCTTATTTCCTAGCTGGAGGACATCCAGCTTCATCAAATACTTTCCTCCCCATCCTAACTGTCCCTGGCCAGAGGGAAAAACGCCTAAAAAAGAAAACTAATGCAGCCACCACATCTAATGATTGGTAAGCTGCAATATATTACATAATACTGCTTTAACCCTCTGTGTGGCACAAAGCAGGTTGTAAACATTAACCTTGTGTTTGTCAAAAGTCCAACTATTGAGTTTAACCCTTTAAATAGGCATGTGCAATTAGTTTAGTTTCTCAAATTCGTTTTGTAACAAATTTTTCAAAATTCGGCAATTCGGACGAATCCGAATTTCCCCGAATTTTCATTTTTTCGAATTTGAAAATTCAGTAATCCAAAAACCGGCAAATCTGAATACCGCAAATTCGGAAATATGAAATTCGGAAATTCTAAAATAAGTAAGAACCATCGAAATAATAACTAACGAATAAATAACTATTCAATTTTAGGTATTGGAATTTTCTTGAAAATATGGCTGTTAGTGATAAATTTCATATTTGAGTTCCCTAACAGCCAAATTTTCAAAGAAATTCCAATACCTATAATTTAATAGTTATTTATTAGTTAGTTATTATTTCAAATGTTCTTTCTTATTTTCGAATTTCTAAACTTCCGAATTTCCGATTTTTCCGATTTTTTACTTCCAAATTTCCGAATATCGAATTTTGACATTTTTAAATCGCCGAATTGCAGATTTTCCAAAATTTCCAATCCCAAAATCACAATATCGCAGTCCCGCTATAAGTTGCTGTTTGCCGCCATTACTAGTAAAAAAAAATTAAATCCAATAAAAACATCGCATAGTTTGCAGACGTTATAACAAATCAATGTACATTTATTGGGAATTTTTTTTTAACAAAAATATGTAGCAGAATATTTATTGGCCTAAATTGATGAAGAAATTAGATTTTTGTTTTTAATTTTATTGGATATGTTGTACAGCAGAAAGTAAATAATATTGGAGTTTTTTTTTTCAAAACTGTCAGACTTTTTTTGTTTATAGTGCAAAAAATATAAAACCGCAGATAATATAATATAATATAATATTGGAGTCCCGCCATAAGTCACTGATCACCGCCTTTACTAGTATAAATAAATAAATATATAAATAAATAAAAATTCCAGTATATATCCCATAGCTTTAGATGCTATAACTTTTGCACAAACCAATCAAACCAATAGCAGAATATTTGCCTAAATTCATGAAGAAATTAGATTTTTTTTTTAAATATGTCTATTGAATATGTTTATAGCAGAAAGTAAAAATATTATTTTTTTTTTTCAAAATTGTCCATCTTTTTTGTTTATAGCGCAAAAAATAAAAATCGCAGTGGTGATCAAATACCACCAAAAGAAAGTTCTATTTGTGGGGAAAAAAGATGTCAATTTTGTTTGGGTACATCGTCGCATGACCGCGCAATTGTCAGTTAAAGTGATGCAGTGCCGTATCGAAAAAAAAATGGCCTGGTCAGGAAGGGGATAAATTCTTCCTGGGGCTGAAGTGGTTAGGCTCCATGCATACTGTAGCTGATAAACGACCCTTTTTTGTCATTTGGGCGTTTTTTTAACAGCCCAAAAACGCCTTTTTATGTTATCCTATGTGTCCATGCACACATGGACGTTAATTGTCGTTTAACAGCAGTGGCGTTTTTGGGCTGTTATCTGAACGCCCTGAATTGGCGTTCAAAAGTTGTTCTTCTGTCCACAAAAAATGCTGAACGCCGATTAACGCTCATAAACACCAGTACACGGCCGTTTATCGGCGTCTGGCGTTTTTTGTAGTCAATGGAAGCTAAGAAAGTAAAAAAAACGCTCAAAAACGCTACTTACTAAACTCTGCAAAATAATGTTTTCTAAGCAGCATCTCCTGCCCGACGCCCAGAGAGCCCAGAGAGCATCCAGTGTGCATGGAGCTTAATTATTATTATTATACAGGATTTATATAGCTCCAACAGTTTGTGCAGCGCTTTACAATAAAGAAGGGACACAGTACAATTACAATACAGTTCAATACAGAAGGAATAGGAGGGCCTTGCTCGTGGAGCTTACAATCTAAAGGGAGTATTTTTTACAAAAAAATTGAGTTTGAAAAATCACTGCGCAAACACCGTGCGACATGAAAAACTGCAACGATTGCCAATTTATTCCCTAGGGTCTCTGCAAAAAATATATATATATATATACAGTGCCTTGCGAAAGTATTTGGCCCCCTTTGAACTTTGCAACCTTTTGCCACATTTCAGGCTTCAAACATAAAGATATAAAACTGTAATTTTTTGTGAAGAATCAACAACACGTGGGGCACAATCATGAAGTGGAACAAAATTTATTGGATATTTCAAACTTTTTTAACAAATAAAAAACTGAAAAATTGGGCGTGCAAAATTATTCAGCCCCTTTACTTTCAGTGCAGCAAACTCTCTCCAGAAGTTCAGTGAGGATCTCTGAATGATCCAATGTTGACCTCAATGACTAATGATGATAAATAGAATCCACCTGTGTGTAATCAAGTCTCCGTATAAATGCACCTGCACTATGATAGTCTCAGAGGTCCGTTTAAAGCGCAGAGTGCATCATGAAGAACAAGGAACACACCAGGCAGGTCCGAGATACTGTTGTGGAGAAGTTTAAAGCCGAATTTGGATACAAAAAGATTTCCCAAGCTTTAAACATCCCAAGGAGCACTGTGCAAGCGATAATATTGAAATGGAAGGAGTATCAGACCACTGCAAATCTACCAAGATCTGGCCGTCCCTCTAAACCTTCAGCTCATACAAGGAGAAGACTGATCAGAGATGCAGCCAAGAGGCCCATGATCACTCTGGATGAACTGCAGAGATCTACAGCTGAGGTGGGATACTCTGTCCATAGGACAACCATCAGTCTTATACTGCACAAATCTGGCCTTTATGGAAGAGTGGCAAGAAGAAAGCCATTTCTTAAAGATATCCATAAAAAGTGTTGTTTAAAGTTTGCCACAAGCCACCTGGGAGACACACCAAACATGTGGAAGAAGGTGCTCTGGTCAGATGAAACCAAAATCAAACTTTTTGGCAACAATGCAAAACGTTATGGCGTAAAAGCAACACCGCTCATCACCCTGAACACACCATCCCCACTGTCAAACATGGTGGTGGCAGCATCATGGTTTGGGCCTGCTTTTCTTCAGCAGGGACAGGGAAGATGGTTAAAATTGATGGGAAGATGGATGGAGCCAAATACAGGACCATTCTGGAAGGAAACCTGATGGAGTCTGCAAAAGACCTGAGACTGGGATGGAGATTTGTCTTCCAAGACGACAATGATCCAAAACATTAAGCAAAATCTACAATGGAATGGTTCACAAATAAACATATCCAGGTGTTAGAATGGCCAAGTCAAAGTCCAGACCTGAATCCAATCCAGAATCTGTGGAAAGAACTGAAAACTGCTGTTCAAAACGCTCTCCATCCAACCTCACTGAGCTCAAGCTGTTTTGCAAGGAGGAATGGGCAAAAATGTCAGTCTCTCAATGTGCAAAACTGATAGAGACATACCCCAAGCAACTTACAGCTGTAATCGCAGCAAAAGGTGGCGCTACAAAGTATTAACTTAAGGGGGCTGAATAATTTTGCACGCCCAATTTTTAAGTTTTTTATTTGTTAAAAAAGTTTGAAATGTCCAATAAATTTCCTTCCACTTCATGATTGTGTCCCACTTGTTGTTGATTCTTCACAAAAAATTACAGTTTTATATCTTTATGTTTGAAGCCTGAAATGTGGCAAAAGGTCGCAAAGTTCAAAGGGGGCCGAATACTTTCACAAGGCTCTGTATATACAGGTGTTGGTCATAAAATTAGAATATCATCAAAAAGTTGATTCAAAAAGTGAAACTTGTATATTATATTCATTCATTACACACAGACTGATATATATATAAATGTTTATTTCTTTTAATTTTGATGATGATAACTGACAACTAAGCAAAATCCCAAATTCAGTATCTCAGAAAATTAGAATATTGTGAAAAGGTTCAATATTGAAGACATCTGGTGCCACACTCTGATCAGCTAATTAACTCAAAACACCTGCAAAGGCCTTTAAATGGTCTCCCAGTCTATAGTTCTGTAGGCTACACAATCATGGGGATGACTGCTGACTTGACAGTTGTCCAAAAGACGACCATTGACACCTTGCACGAGGAGGGCATGACACAAAAGGTCATTGCAAAAGAGGCTGGCTGTTCACAGAGCTCTGTGTCCATTAATAGAGAGGCGAAGGGAAGGAAAAGATGTGGTAGAAAAAAGTGTACAAGCAATAGGGATAACCGCAACCTGGAGAGGATTGTGAAACAAAACCCATTCAAAAATGTGGGGGAGATTCACAAAGAGTGGACTGCAGCTGGAGTCAGTGCTTCAAGAACCGCACAGACGTATGCAAGACATGGGGTTCAGCTGTCTCATTCCTTGTGTCAAGCCACTCTTGAACAACAGACAGCGTCAGAAGCGTCTCGCCTGGGCTAAAGACAAAAAGGACTGGACTGCTGCTGAGTGGCCCAAAGTTATGTTCTCTGATGAAAGTAAATTTTGCATTTCCTTTGGAAATCAGGGTCCCAGAGTCTGGAGGGAGAGAGGAGAGGCACACAATCCACGTTGCTTGAGGTCCAGTGTGAAGTTTCCACAGTCAGTGATGGTTTGGGGTGCCATGCCATCTGCTGGTGTTGGTCCACTGTGTTTTCTGAGTTCCAAGGTCAATGCAGCCGTATACCAGGAAGTTTTGGAGCACTTCATGCTTCCTGCTGCTGACCAACTTTATGGAGATGTAGATTTCATTTTCCAACAGGACTTGGCACCGCCCACACAGTGCCAAAGCTACCAGTACCTGGTTTAAGGACCATGGTATCCCTGTTCTTAATTGGCCAGCAAACTCACCTGACCTTAACTTCATAGAAAATCTACGGGGTATTGTGAAGAGGAAGACGCGATATGCCAGACCCAACAATGCAGAAGAGCTGAAGGCCACTATCGGAGCAACCTGGGCTCTCATAACAGCTGAGCAGTGCCACAGACTGATCGACTCCATGCCACGCTGCATTGCTGCAGTAATTCAGGCAAAAGGAGCCCCAACTAAGTATTGAGTGCTGTACATGCTCATACTTTTCATGCTCATACTTTTCATGCTCATACTTTTCATGCTCATACTTTTCATGTTCATACTTTTCATGTTCATACTTTTCATGCTCATACTTTTCATGCTCATACTTTTCATGCTCATACTTTTCATGTTCATACTTTTCATGTTCATACTTTTCACGCTCATACTTTTCATGCTCATACTTTTCATGTTCATACTTTTCATGCTCATACTTTTCATGCTCATACTTTTCATGTTCATACTTTTCATGTTCATACTTTTCATGCTCATACTTTTCATGCTCATACTTTTCATGCTCATACTTTTCACGCTCATACTTTTCATGCTCATACTTTTCATGCTCATACTTTTCATGCTCATACTTTTCATGCTCATACATTTCATGTTCATACTTTTCATGTTCATACTTTTCATGCTCATACTTTTCATGCTCATAATTTTCAGTAGGCTAAGATTTCTAAAAATCCTTTCTTTGTATTGGTCTTAAGTAATATTCTAATTTTCTGAGATACTGAATTTGGGATTTTCCTTAGCTGTCAGTTATAATCATCAAAATTAAAAGAAATAAACATTTAAAATATATCAGTCTGTGTGTAATGAATGAATATAATATACAAGTTTAATTTTTTGAATTGAATTAGTGAAATAAATCAACTTTTTGATGATATTCTAATTATTGGACCAGCACCTGTGTGTATATATATATATATATATACTGTATATAATGTTTAGGGGGTTATAAGTAATTTTGTAGCAAAAAAAAATACTGATTTGAGTAGCAAAAAATACTAATTTAAGTAGCAAAAAAAAATCTGATTTAAGTAGCAAAAAATACCAATGTAAGTAGCAAAAAATGCTGATTTAAGTAGCAAAAAATACTGATTTAAACTTGTAAACAAGAAGTGCCAGTAAAGGCCTGGTCCCTGCGAATGTTAATACACCGACGTATCCAGCTGTGTTTACAAAGTGCTCACCCCATTGCGCTGGTCACTTTTGCACAGGCAGGTGCCATAGAACCTTTATTTAACCGTTTGTGAATGCACCCCCATTGTTGTTGGAAATGAATGAGATGACAGCGCTTTGTGTATGTGATGTAAATGTCCAGGACGCATATCACGCCGCCGCCGCCGCCAGCTCCACAATACAGAGAGGCGCAGCTCGATCATGAATATTAATAGGGAGAGATACACATCTCCCTCTATTCATGATCAGCAACAAAGATGCTCAAAACAAGCAAATCCATGGATGTTTTTTATTTTATCTTTACAGGAATTGTACAGAAAAATTGTATATTTGCTTTATTATGTTTAAGACAAAAAAAATTTCCAATCTTATTATTAATTTTCAATCAGGTAAATATGACATATTGCATATAAATATTATTAAAGCTGAATTCTACGCATTAATGCAGCTCTGAAATCATTTATACATCGTAAAAGCCATATTAAACCCCAAAACAAAAAAAAATTTAATATATTGCAGCTTACCAATCACTAGATGTGGTGGCTGCATTTGTTTTCTTTTTTAGGCTTTTTCTTCCCCCTCTTTTTTAAGCTGCTGATCTGGCCAGTAACACGCCTCCTGCATTAGTGAGACACAAGTCTGGAGGAATGAGCATTGGAGGCACAGCAGACAGCAGTATTATCAGTCTGGAGGTAAGATGAGTGTTAATGTATTAGCAGATTTAACCACTTGACCTCCAGGAAGATTTACTCCCCTTTCGTGACCGGGCTCATCTTTGCAATACGGCACTGCGTTATTTTAACTGACAATTGCGCGGTTGTGTGACATTGTACCCAAATAAGATTTAGGCCCTTTTTTCCCCACACATAGAGATTTCTTTTGGTGGTATTAGATCCCCTCTGCGGTTTTATTTTTTGCGATATAAACAAAGAAGATGCAGAATTTTGGAAAAAAAACAATATTTTTTGCTTTCTACTATAAACATATTTGAAAAAAATCTACTTTCTTCATAAATGTAGGCCAATATGTATTGTGCTATTAGTTTGAGCAAAAGTTATAGCGTCTGGGATATATACTGGATTTTTAATTTATTTATATATCTATTTATTATACTAGCAAAGGTGACTTATAGCGGGACTGCGATTTTGCAGTGGACAATCGGACACTAACTGACACTTTTTGGGAACCAGTGACATTAACTAGTTCAGATCTGCGCTATAGCCAAAAGATGGCTACAGCGTGGCTCTGAAATGCCCGGAGGACGTCTATGGACGTCCTCCTTTGTGCGCGCTCCCCGCACGCACTCGCAGCCTGCAGCAGCGTGTTTTCGAAGCCGCCGCACACTGCGTGGGTGTGCCCGCAGGTCGGGTGGACTTGATGTCCGATGACCCCGCGATCACCATTAGCAGCTGCAGAATGGGGAACCTAAGCAGCATCACAAACAACAGATCTACTGATCTCTGCCACTGGGATCAGTTAGATCTGTTATGTCCCGGCTAGTCCCCCCCCCCACCCCCCCCCCACACAGTTAGAACACACCCAGGGAACACAGTTAACCCCTTCACTGCCCCCTGCAGGTTAACCCCTTCACTGCCAATGACATTTATACAGTAATCAGTGGACATTTAAATTTCTGATCGCTGTATAAATGTAATGTCCCTTAGCCACTGAATGCCTCCTCTTCCCCCTCCCGAAGGCATTTAGTGATTGCAGGAGGAAAATGTAGGGGATCGGTTTTTCTATATGCAGCCGCCACCGCCGCTCCTCCCAACCAACTTCTTTCTGCTGCCCCCCCTGTGTGCTCTCTTGCCCCCTGTGAGCTCTCTTGCCCCCCTGTGAGCTCTCTTGCCCCCCTGTGTGCTCTCTTGCCCCCCTGTGTGCTCTTCTACCCCCCATGTGCTCTCTTGCCCCCCCCTGTGCTCTCCTGCCCCCCTGTG
>BLSH010289623.1:123080-134192 GCA_018402905.1 Glandirana rugosa
TCAGCGTTTACGCTGGTAATACTGGGACCATCAAGGCGGTGACCACAGTCATCAAAAATTAAAAACAATAAAAAAATTAATAAAAAAATTGTGTCCATTCATAACTGAAACATAAAATATTGTGTTTACTATGCTTCAGTTTGCGAATGAACAGGAAGCTCTGTACAGAGCTATTGCTTGTCCAATTAATTCAGATAAAGCTCCAAAGATGGAGATTGAGAGCGGTGTCCTCAATCTCCTTTCTCTGTCTCAAAGGTGAAACATCAGAGGTCTGTTTAGACCCCTGATATTTCACCAAAGCCGCCAATGGGGCTCCTAAAAGAATTGCAAAAATAAATAAATAAATAATAAAAAAAATGTTAAAAAAATAATTAAAAAAATAACAAAAATTAAAAACTACTGACACCAGTGGCGGAACTACCAGGGTCATAATGGTCGCATTTGCGACTAGGCCCTGGCATTCTGCCACTGGGTGCAGAGGTAGAGGCCCAGACAAGGGTCAGGGGGGCCCTTTATGGTTTCTTGCAGTGGGGCAAACTTATGTCTGGGTTTTCCTTCCTGCAGCCCTGACAGCTCTGCAATGCCAGGCCCTGCTCCATTGCCTGCCATTGCCATCTTCTCCTCTACTTCTAGGTTTGGTGCCTTCTCATGGGTCATTGGGCAGTTACATTACAGCAGCTTTCATTAGAATAATACTTGGGAGCCTCTCATGCAGGTCCTTGTTCAGGCACTTCCTGTTTTAGGGTGACAACCATCTGTCTCTTTCTAACAACTGGGCTCCTGCGTTGTCACCCCATAATGTGTGCTTCTGATGGAGACTACAAGTGGCCATTCTAATAGAAATGACTCTGGCATGGACATGTGCACTGAAGTTATGAATTATCCGAAATATCAAATGCCGCATCTAAACTAAAGAAACGTAACAAATTAATGATAGTAATAAAATTTTTTATTAGCATTAATAGTTATTATTAATTCGTTATGTTCCATTTGTTTAGATGCGGCATTCGTTAGTTCGGATAATTCGTAACTTCAGACAAATTCATATTTGTTACTTTCACTAACAGCCAAATTTTAAAGGAAATTCCAATACCTATAATTTCTTAGTTAGTAATAGTTATTAAAAGTTAGTTATCATTTATGATTTTTTTTTTTTCAGATTTTGGAATTTCCAAATTTTTGGTTTTCGAATTTTCAGATTTTCAAATTTCAGATTTTCGAATTTTTGGATTTTTGAATTTCCAAATTTTCAAATTTCGGAAAATTTGTTGCATTCATTTTGGTTGGTTTTTTTTTTCATTTTCCGTTTCTTTGTTATGATTGAAATTCATTATTTTGAATAAATTCGTTCAGAAATTTGATAATCAGAAAATTCAAAATTACGAAAATAAGAACAAAAATCAGAAAATTTGAAAATCCAAAATAATAACTAATTAACTAATAATAACTAACTATGAAATTATAGGTATTGGAATTTCCTTTAAAATTTGGCTGTTTGTGAACGCAACGAATACGAATTTATCCGAAGTTACGAATTATCCGAAATAACGAATGTCCCATCTAAACTAAAGAAACGTAACAAATTAATAATAATAATTTCAAAAATGTATTATTATTTATTATTAATTTGCTATGTTCCATTTGTTTAGATGCGGCATTCGTTATTTCGGATAATTCGTAACTTCGGACAGATTCGTATTCATTACGTTCACTAACAGCCACATTTTAAAGGAAATTCCAATACCGATAATTTCATAGTTAGTAATAGGTATTATAAGTTAGTTATCATTTCAGGTTTTCTTTTTTATTTTTGGATTTTCAAATTTTTGAATTTTGGATTTTTGAATTTTCGGATTTCGTATTTTCAGATTTTCAAATTTTTGAATTCCCGAATTTTTAAATTTTGGAAACAATTGTATTCATTTTTGTTTTGTTTGTTTTTTTTTTCATTTTCGGGTCTTCATTATGATTGAAATTCTTTATTTTGAATAAATTCGTAACTTCGGAAAAATTCAAAAATTCAGAAATGCGAAAATATGAAATTCAGAAATTCGAAAATTTGGAGATTCAAAAATTCAGAAATTCGAGAATCAGAAAATTCAAAAATCTGAAAATTTATAAAATCTGAAATAATAACTAACTAATAATAAAAAACTATTAAATTATAGGTATTGGAATTTTCTTTCAAATTTGGTTGTTAGTGAATATAATTATCCGAAATAACGAATGCCGCATCTAAGCTAAAGAAACGTAACAAATTAATAATAAAAAAAAATTATTATTATTATTTATTATTAATTCTTTAGGTTCCATTCGTTTAGATGCGGCATTCATTATTTTGGATAATTCGTAACTTTGGATCAATTCATTTTCGTTACTTTCACTAACAGCCAAATTTGAAAGGAAATTCCAATACCTATAATTTCACAGTCAGTAATCATTATTATAAGTTAGTTAGTTGTCATTTCGGATTTTCGTTTTTATTTTCAGATTTTTCGAATTTCTGAATTTACAAATTTTCGAATTTCTGATTTTCGGATTTCGAATTTTCGGATTCTCAAATTTCGGAAAAATTAGTTAAACGGGTTTTCGTTCATTTGAATATTTTTGCAAATTAACAAATGTTTCGAATTTCATTGAAAAACTAATTCGGAATGAATCGAATTGCACATGTCTAGTCAGGAAACCCACCCAGAAATGCCATGCAGCTGTGGCTGGAGTTCTTGTAGACAGGAAAAGGCCGGACAAGATTGGCAGCACTGAGAGGCAACAAAGGATAAAATGAAAGTATTTTATTAATAATGACAGTAGTTCATCATACACAGTGCTTCAGCAAGCTAAAAATCTTCTTCAGAAGTTGTCATCTGGCAGGCTGAGTAGGAAGGTCTTTAGGCTTGATAAAGGAGCAGTCACACTCAGAAACATAAAGCCACGCCCCCCAGGGGTGGTCCTCCCAGGTGTGATGTCACTTCCGGTCCTGCACAGTATATGCGCTTCTGAGACTTCCGCTTTCAATTGTGATTTTTTAATAAAGTTTTTTTTAAAAAATAGATACTGCACTTAGTTGGTGCCCTCTGCTGTTCCTCTTATATATTACAGCGATCACTTCACTCTTCAGGAGCTGCCACTAACTAGTTCAACATGGACTTATAGGTTAATATAGGTCCTTATGGTTTTCACACCGCCCCCCACACCCCCCAAGCACATTCATGCCTAGGATATTACGTCTTAGCTGTACTCCAACCTGCGCCATTTTTGATTTTTTTTTATTGGGGGAGCACAAAGGTTTGCCTTTGGCAAGCATTCTGAAAAACAGGACCCTTTCTCTGTGTGCTCAAGCAGTGGTCTCTCTGAAGAGGTCCAACACTTCTACTAGTAGTCCAAGCTACAGCTGTCCAATTAGCAGGGAGCTAAAAAGTTAATGATTTCAGAGCCTAGAGTTAGCAGGGTTGTGTCGGACCTCTACTGAGAGACCACTGCTTCCACACAAAAAGCAAGGGTTATTTCCTATAGCATGCTGGCAGGGGACAGGGTTTTCTACTTTAACTACCTCCTGCATGGCCTATAGACAAATGATGGTCATGCCGCGTCGTGATCTGATGCCCGCTGTGTCCACCGGACACAGTGGATGACGGATAAGTGTACCAAGCTAACATGTGATCACTGGGACCAATCACAGCAGATCACATGTCAGTTGTACACAATGGATAGGTTCCATTCATTCTGTACTATTGCGTTGATCTCTGTGATTGGTCACAGTGATCACATGGTACAGACAGGGCCAATCACAGCTAATTACAATAGTACATATTAAATGAATGGATTTCATTCAGAAAAAAATGGTTGCTTATAACAGTTGTTATCATTGTTATAAGCAACCATAGTGTGTAAAAAAAATCCTGATCACCTCTCCAGAGTAGTACAGTGTTTCTATGGTACCACTGTATTTCTCTGGCCACAGTATTTAAAAAAAAAGAAAAAAAATGTAATAAAAAAGAAAAAAAAATCTAAAAAATTGAGAAAAAAATATTAAAACATTTTTTTTTTCTACATACTGTCACCAGTCAATGTCCCTGATCATCGCACACCCGTTATATGATGATGCTTTACTACACTGGTGTCAGTATGTAAAAAATGTAAAATTGTGAAAAAAAAAACTATTTTTTTTTTAAATTCTTCGTTTTCCAAAAAAAAAAAGTGACAAAGTGACAAAAAATTACAACTTCAAAAAACTTGCCATGCCTCTTACTAAATACACTTGGACTGTCTACTTTCCAAAAATGGGGTAATTTTGGGAATATTTGTACTGCCCTGGCATACCTTTCCTACAAACCAAGTAATATAAAAACATTTTACCAAAGAAATGGAGCAGAATAATAATACATTTTGGCCTAAATGTATGAAGAAAGATTATTTATTTGCAAAATTTTATAACGGAAACAAAATGCATTTTTTTCCAAATGTTCTGTCTTTTTTCATTTAATTATTTAAAAAAAATTAAAAAAAATAAAATCAGTGGTAATTAAATACCACTAAAAGAAAGCTCTATTTGTGTTAAAAAAAATGATTAAAAATGTAATTTGCATTGTAGTGTTGCATGACCGCACAATTGTCATTCAAAGTGTGAGAGCGCTGAAAGCAGAAAATTGGCCTGGGCAGGAAGGGGGTAAAAGTGCCCGGTATTGAAGTGGTTAAAAAAAAAGGAACTGTTAGATGTGCACTTCATTTGCTTTACTGTACCTGAGATACATTTAGCTGATTTAAACTGGACGTTCAGTTAGCTGCACTCCAGACTGAATGTGGTACATTTAGTTTTAACATGTCAGCTTTGTAGGTTCTCAAGCTTGGAATACATTTGAATCTTAAGTATTTAAAATTAATATATTTAATTTAATACATTTAATTTTAATTTTTTTTTTTTTTTTTAGTAATTTCAAAATTTTACAGAAACTACTACTAGCAATACTACTATTACTAGTTCTACTACTGCTACTACGACTGCTACTACTACTAATACTACTACTAATAATAATAATAGAATAATAATAATAACAATAATAATAATGAATGGAGCAGCTGATGTGCTGAATAAGCCCAACAGAATCGGAATGATGAATTTATAATATTATGCTGCCACCTATGGGTAAAACTGTAATAATAATAATAATAGAATAATAATAATAATAATAATGAATGGAGCAGGTGATGTGCTGAATAAGCCCAACATAATCTGAATGATGAATTAATAATATTATGCTGCCACCTATGGGTAAAACTGTAATAATAATAATAATAATAATAGAATAATAATAATAATAATAATGAATGGAGCAGGTGATGCGCTGAATAAGCCCAACAGAATCGGAATGATGAATTTATAATATTATGCTGCCACCTATGGGTAAAACTGTAATAATAATAATAATAGAATAATAATAATAATAATAATGAATGGAGCAGGTGATGTGCTGAATAAGCCCAACATAATCTGAATGATGAATTAATAATATTATGCTGCCACCTATGGGTAAAACTGTAATAATAATAATAATAATAATAGAATAATAATAATAATAATAATGAATGGAGCAGGTGATGCGCTGAATAAGCCCAACAGAATCGGAATGATGAATTTATAATATTATGCTGCCACCTATGGGTAAAACTGTAATAATAATAATAATAGAATAATAATAATAATAATAATGAATGGAGCAGGTGATGTGCTGAATAAGCCCAACATAATCTGAATGATGAATTAATAATATTATGCTGCCACCTATGGGTAAAACTGTAATAATAATAATAATAATAGAATAATAATAATAATAATAATGAATGGAGCAGGTGATGCGCTGAATAAGCCCAACAGAATCTGAATGATGAATTTATAATATTATGCTGCCACCTATGGGTAAAACTGTGTCACTGCGGGTGACTATTCTGGTGAATGCAGGTTGATTTTACAGTTGTGGTACCTTTTTAGCATTATTAGCCAAATAAAATTTTGTCTTTTATGCCGGTCATACAGGCAATTTTCTTTTTCTTTCAACTTCCAACCACAAAAAGCATCAAACAGGTCATGGCAGCCTATCGGCACCCCATCCATATTCATATGTAAACCAGTTGATTGGTTTTGTGACCAAAATCCAGTGCAAAATATTGCAATGTGAATGTCCTGTGATAAAAGTTCAGCTTTATATGAGGTTGGAGTGAGCGGTTTTGTCATAAGGCTTGCTGATTTAATCCACCTTCTAACCAATAAATATTATTACTTCCTCTGTGAGATTGCGCTGACGGCTAACGCGGTGAAATGAGGAAGGACCATATACGTTACATTGTAGGACAGCAAAGGTTTGTATTGTTGGCCATTATAACAAATTTCATTACCTTGTTATCTTGGAAGAACAAGCCCCGCCCACATCCGGCTGCACGCAGCACCCCACCCCCAGCTTCTTATAGGGCTCAGTGATCTCTATGAGCATTGAGTCACTTTATTAAATATATAACTGGATTACATTTTCTACATTTACTTAGAGTTCAGCTTTCAACAATTTTTGAAGATGTGGACATATAAAATGGTGTGTGTGCTTCCTTAAATCATTGCATTTAAGAGTTAGATCTGATCACATATCATTTTACAACAGCAATTAATTACAGCCACTGATATAAAAGATTCAGGAGTGTATTGTGATAAAAGTTATGGCCGTGGGAAGAGATCTTCCTGCTTGAAGCTTCCATGCTCTCCTTTAGTCCATTGCTGGGCCATGCTGGCCGCCACCTGCTTCCCAGACTTGCTTTAGCTGCCTGTGTTATAATCAAGTATCACAGGCAACTTAAAACAAGCCAGGCACTCAGGGGAAGTTGATGTCGATATAGCTGCTTCCTCTGATTGGTTCTTGACTTTGGCCCATCCATAGAACTGCCACCTCCTACAGCCTGTAGATAGCAAGACATAGTTACAATGACATATACATGTGCTACAAAGATACAAATGAATGTCAGGGATGTGCAGTCAGAGGAGGCAGGTGAGGCAGAGCAGGCAGAGCCTCACCTGCCATGAACAGAAAAAAAAGAAATTAAAAAAAAAAAAAAGATTGACTTCGAGGATCGTAGCTCCGCGACCTGGGGTCACAAAGAATTTTGGGGATAGGTAGCTGAAGTCTTACTCCACCACTGGTCAAAATTTGGGGCTCCTATCATCTATGGTTCCTGAGATACGGGGCTCCTTGCACAGCCTGTCAGAAGCTCTATACAGAGCGGCCAGTTTAAATAGCTGACACACTGGGGTTGATTTACTAAATCTAAAGAGTGCAATATCTGGTGCAGCTGTGCATGGCAGCCAATCAGCTTCTTACTTCAGCTTGTTCAATTAAGTTTTGATATTAAAACCTGAAAACTGATTGGTTTCTATGCACAGCTGCACCAGATTTTGCACTCTCCAGTTTTAGTAAATCAACCCCACTGTGTTTGCAGAAGACTGAGAGGATGAGCTCACAGTGCCTCTCCTCACTTCTTGTCAGAGGCACTGAGCTCAATGGACAACTTGGAGCCTTAGACCAATGGTAAAGCACCATTGGCCTAAGTTGTCCAATAAAAATGCTGCAGTGGAGGCTGGCCTCTCACTGCAGTGTCATAGAAGGGGGCGTGTGTCTAAAAGACAAATGCTCACATCCAGCCCAGCCCTCTTAACTGCTTCAGATCCGCACCATAGCCCATTGACGGCTACAGCGCGGCTCTAAAATGCCGGGAGGCCGTCAATAGACGTCCTCCCCTTTGGCTCGTGCTGGGCGCGCTCTCTCCAGAGACCCGCAATCTGCTCACAGAGAGTCAAAACAGGGAACCGCTGTTGTAAACACGGCGGTTCCCCGCTCTGTGAGGGGGGGCATGACAGATCTACTGATCCCTGTCACTGGGATCAGTTAGATCTCTGGTGCCCCTGCCAATCCCCCCCCCCCCCCCCACAGTTAGAACACACCCAGGGAACACATTTAACCCCTTCACTGCCCCCTTAGTGCTAACCCCTTCCCTGCCAATGACATTTATACAGTACTCAGTGTCTATTTTTAGATCTGATCGCTGTATAAATGTCATTGGTCCCAAAAAATGTGTCAAAAACGTCCGACATCTCCGCTGCAATATCGCAGTACCGATAAAAATCGCAGATCACCGCCATTACTAGTAAAAATAAATAAATAAATAAAAACGCCATAAACCAATGTCCATAGTTTGTAGACGCTATAACTTTTGGGCAAACCAATCAATATACGCCGATTGCGATTTTTTTTTACCAAAATGTAGAAGAATATATATCGGTCTAAACTGATGAATAAATTAGTTTTTTTATTTTTGGATATTTATTATAGCAAAAAGTAAAAAATATTGTTCTTTTTTCAAAATCGTCGCTCTTTATTTGTTTATAGTGCAAAAAATAAAAACCGCAGAGGTGATCAAATACCACCAAAAGAAAGCTCTATTTGTGGGTAAAAAAGGACATCAATTTTGTTTGGGTACAACATTGCACGACCGCGCAATTGTCATTCAAAGAGCGACATCGCTGAAATATGAAAATTGGTCCGGGCAGGAGGGGGGTTTAAGTGCCCAGTAAGGAAATGGTTAAAGGGGTTGTAAACCCTCAAAGTTTTCCACCTTAGTGCATTCTGTGCATTAAGTTGAAAAACCTACTGTAGTGCTCCAGCCCCCCAGAGCCCCTTCTTTACTTACCTGAACCCGGTCTTTCCAGCGATGGGGACGAGCACACCTGCTCCAGCCGGTGTCTCGGGTCCTGATTGGATAGATTGATAGCAGCGCAGCCATTGGCTCTCGCTGCTGTCAATTAAATCCAATGATGCGAGAGCTGGGGGGCGGGACCGAGCCCTGCTGTCTGTGTCAATGGACGCAGCAGTAGGACACAGGAGCGCGCCCTCACGGGTGCCCCGAGGGAGAGCGCTTCTCCGACAGGGCACTCGATGTGGGGAGGAGCCAGGAGTGCTGCTGAGGGACCCCAGAGGAGGAGGATCGGGGCCACTGTGTGCAAAACCGCTGCACAGAGGAGGTAAGTATGACATGTTTGTTATTTTTTTTTTTAAATGAACCTTTATAGCCCCTTTAACTACAAGGAAATACATGGGTTTATATGTATAAGATTTACCCACAATTCCATGTTTTTCTCACACAGTTAAGAGGGAAAATGAGAATCTGCTGCTGCTGAAAAGGTACAAGGTAAATCATATAGTATTATGCTATATGTTATAAGATAATTATTTATTATTTATTTACTGTGAATTACTGGTTGGAAGTTATAACTTCTGTAATTTGTTCATTAAGCCACCTACTTGGGTACAGATTTTGAAACTATAGTAAATTACCTTAAAAATAATATATAATAATTATTTGTATATCACATACTTATGGTAATTAACCCCTTGCCACCCAGGCCAATTCTGACACTTCTCTCCTACATGTAAAAATGAAAGTGCTCAAAAGGATACTGTATGTCTCCTAGCAGTGCCCTTCCTGTGCTTATAGGCACTCCTGTTCTGTAGTTCAATGACTGTACTGTATATCTGCAGTGTGAGATCATCCAAGGCACTGCTGCCCCTGACTGCTAGTTCCAGGAGATGTGGGGCTTGAATCTATGAAGGCACATAGGCTGTACACTTTGCAAGGGAATTTGGTCCAGAGATTAGCAAATGAGGTGAAGCTTCCAACTTCCATCATCATATCATGTGCAAGCAAAAAATGCAGTTTTCCCTGCATGCGATTAAGTATTCTTTATAAAGTGTAAAATTAAAAATAAAGAAAGATTTTCATTTAGAAATGTCATTAGCTTGTTGATGGGGGAAGAAGGAACCAAGGCAAATTCCAGGTATGTGATATTGTTACATACACTATATCACCAAAAGTATTGGGACGCCTGCCTTTATGCTCACATTAAATTTAATGGCATCCCAGTCTTAGTCCATGGGGTTCAATATTGCGTTGGCCCACCCTTTGCAGCTATAACATCTTCAACTCTTCTGGGAAGGCTGTCCACAAGGTTTAGGAGTGTCTATGGGAATGTTTGACCATTCTTCCAGAAGCGCATTTGTGAGGTCAGGCACTGATGTTGGACGAGAAGGCCTGGCTCACAGTCTCTGCTCAAATTCACCCCAAAGGTGTTCTATTGGGTTCAGGGTCAGGTCACCCCAAACTCCCTCATCCATGTCTTTATGGACCTTGCTTTGTGCACTGGTTGGCAGTCATGTTGGAACAGGAAGGGGCCATCTCCAAACTGTTCCCATAAAGTTGGGAGCATGAAGTTGTCCAAAATGTCTTGGTATGCTGACGTCTTATGAGTTCTCTTCACTGGAACTAAGGGGCCAAGCCCAACCCCTGAAGAACAACCCCACGCCATAAGCCCCCCTCCCCCAAATGATTTTGCCCAGTGCACAAAGCAAGGTCCATAAAGATTCCAATGACCATAGAACCGGTTAACGCTGAAACGCTTGACACGCCTAACCTTACCTAAATGCAGGTGCAGTACATGGCTTTGGGTGCATTTTCTAAGCAGCTTTTTCCTGCCAGGAGTAAAAGGAGTTATGAGGGGAAAATCTAGCACCCAGTGTCAGGGGCACTGCTAGGGTTGCCACTTTTTCTTCCAGCCAAACCTGAACACTTTAGCAGCTCACAGCAAAAAAAATTTTTTTAGCATACACTATAGGACTGTAACAGAATTGGGATACCTTTGAGTGCTCCAAAGAGAATAGTAATGTGGCCCCTCACCCTCCCATCAGGTCCTGTTCTTAGCTACATTACTGTCTGAATATTGCGTCTGGGTTTCAGGTGGACTGAAACCCGAACACATGATTCAAAACCCGAACTGTCCGGGTGAATCCTGGACAGGTGGCAACCCTAGGCACTGCCCCCCCCCCCCCATGTGCCCGGCATCCTAATATACATGTAGGGCACCGGACGCATCGATTTCAATGGGGTTTTTGTTTTTTTGAAGCACATGATTCAAGCCCGAGGCTCTAATTGGCTTCAAAAAAAGGTGGGCGCAGGGTGCAGAGCGCTGCGCCCTGAGCCCACCCAGTTGTGTGATAATAGTGAATTAATATGTTTGCGCCGGGG
>BLSH010289623.1:169777-183935 GCA_018402905.1 Glandirana rugosa
CCGAGTTAGTCTAACTAGAGGATGTAGAGAGTAGTGGGGGGACCTGCCCTCCGAAGAGGACGAAGAAGAGAAGACGAAAAGAGAGGAGAGAAAAGGAGATTAGGACAAAGAAAGATACAAAAACCCCTTCCGACTAGGGGCTTAAGACAGGGGGTAACCAGTCATTTAAACAGTACTTAACACCACTATGGGGGGTAATTCCCAAATTACCGTCTTTTTTGTCACTTGCGAAAAACAATTTAAGGTTTTTTCATTACGTTTAATGATTTCTTTAAGGAAAGTTTAAAAATAAATACTTCTGAACTGTATTTTTTAACAATTTTTTCCTTTAGAGACCAACATGTGTATACCCTCTGCCATTAAACCCTTAATGGGGGGTATCACCACAATTCATGACAAATTTACTGACCAATGGGGGACAGAATTCGGGGATCAGCCTTCCCCAAAAACATAGAAAGAAACATGATTAGAGGAAAAGAGAGGAGAGAAAAGCAGGAGAGAAGAAGCAGGAGAGAAGAAGCAGGAGAAGCCTCCCGTCCAGGGGGGTGATGAGAGATGTAGGAGATCAATCTGATTGAGCCAAACTTCTTCCAAAGACCAGGCCTTTTTCTGACAATTGTTGTTTACAAATAAAAATCAGTATTTTTTGCTAGAAAATAGTAGAACATTATATAAATATTTTTTAGCAGGGACCCTAGAGAATAAAATGGAGGTCATTGCAATATTTTATGCCACACAGTATTTGCTCAGCGATCTTTCACATGCATTTTTTTTAAATACATTCTAATGAATTAAAAAAAAAAAAAGAAAACAGTAAAGTTAGCCCAATTTTTTGCATAATATGAAAGCTGATGCTATGCCGAGTAAATTGATACCTAACGTCATGCTTTTAAATTGCGCACTCTCTTGAAATGGTGACAAACTATGGTACAGGGGAGCCTTGGATTACGAGCATAATCCGTTCCAGGAGAATTCTTGTAATCCAAATCACTCGTATATCAAAGCAAGTTTCCCCATAGGAAACAATGGAAACTCAGATAATTTGTTCAACAGTGACTGCTTGTTTATGCAGTACTGTATGTGGCCATAGGTACGGGGGCACTGGCGTATGCAATACCGTATGTGGCCAGAGGTGTGGTGGCGCTGCTGAGGCTCAGAAGCGCTCGGAAACATTTGTAAACGCTCAGGAACTGTTGATGCTTTCAGTATTTCCTATGGCTTCTGAGAGTCTCTGAGCCTCACCAGTGCCCCTCACCTCTGGCCACATGCGGTATTGCATGCACAGAGGCTTAAAGAGGAAGTAAACCCCCTTTTTTTTCATTTTTTTTTCAAATTCTCAGCAAACAATACTGAAGCTTTGCCCTGTGAAACCGCTGTAAATTCCTCTTTAGAAATACCTTTTTTGGTTGTAGATAATAATGCTTCTTCCAGGTCTTGGCTGCTCCATCTTTACTGTTGATATTGATATATACTGCAGACGTCATTTCCGCCCTTCCTTGTTTCCCCCAGCCTAAATCTCACGCATGCTTGTTTTATGATCCGTCTGTCTTTTGATACTCTGCTACATTCCCCAAGAGTTCACAATCACTTCAATCCTGCAAGACAGCGCTCGCAAACCGAGTCAGGATTTAAAAAAAAAAAAAATGCTTGTATTGCGAAGCGCTCGTTAACCGCGTTATTCACAATCCGAGGTTTCACTGTACTTTAAAAATCTCCATAGGTGACGCTTTAAAAATCGAACGATCGCGGCGATACCTCACATGTGTGGTTTGAACACCGTTTACATATGCGGGCGCGACTTACATTATTGCTACATTCGCTTTTCTTTTTTATTTTACTTTTTATTTTTACATTGTCCCTTTAATTTTTTTATCACTTTAATTCCTATTACAAGGAATGTAAACATCCCTTGTAATAAAAATAAGCATGACAGGTCCTCTTTATTGAGAGATCACAAAGTCCCCAGATCTCTCATTTACTTTTAAAAGCAAAGAAAAAAAATTTTTTTTTTGATTTTAAGAAAAAAAAAAATCCTGTCAATCTGTCCAAGGACCGGAAGTGACATTGGAGGTCGCTCGGGTCCTCCAAGTGCATAGAGCCAAGTGGGGGCTATCTTGCCCTCACTCGGATTCCTGCCTAGCCATCGGCCGCATTGGATCTGTTCTGAGCTTACCGACGGCTTCAGTAAGCTCGGAATTGACCGGGAAGCAGTGGGAGGGCACCTCTCCCGCCACCTATAAAAGTGATCTCGAGGCGAATCTGCCGCTGGGACCACTTTTATCTGAAAGCCAGTCGCATTACTCTAAGAAAGATACCGGGGTTATGGCAGCTAGCAGAAATCAATGCAGAAATCGCTTCCATTGACTTCAATGCAGAAATCCCTTCACTGACTTCAATGCAGAAATCACTTCCATTGACTTCAGTGCAGAAATCGCTTCCATTGACTTCAGTGCAGAAATCACTTCCATTGACTTCAGTGCAGAAATCACTTCCATTGACTTCAGTGCAGAAATTGCTTCTATTGACTTCAATGCAGAAATGGCTTCCATTGACTTCAGTGCAGAAATCGCTTCTACTGACTTCAATGCAGAAATCGCTTCCATTGACTTCAGTGCAGAAATCGCTTCCATTGACTTCAGTGCAGAAATCGCTTCTATTGATTTCAATGCAGAAATCACTTCCATTGACTTCAGTGCAGAAATCGCTTCTATTGACTTCAATGCAGAAATCGCTTCCATTTACTTCAGTGCAGAAATCGCTTCTATTGACTTCAATGCAGAAATCACTTCCATTGACTTCAATGCAGAAATTGCTTCCATTGACTTCAGTGTAGAAATCACTTCCATTGACTTCAATGCAGAAATCGCTTCTACTGATTTCAATGCAGAAATCACTTCCATTGACTTCAGTGCAGAAATCGCTTCTATTGACTTCAATGCAGAAATCGTTTCCATTGACTTCAGTGCAGAAATCACTTCCATTGACTTCAGTGCAGAAATCGCTTCCATTGACTTCAGTGCAGAAATCGCTTCCATTGACTTCAATGCAGAAATCTCTTCCATTGACTTCAATGCAGAAATCACTTCCATTGACTTCAGTGCAGAAATCGCTTCTATTGACTTCAATACAGAAATCACTTCCATTGACTTCAATGCAGAAATCGCTTCCATTGACTTCAGTGCAGAAATCACTTCTATTGACTTCAATGCAGAAATCGCTTCTACTGATTTCAATGCAGAAATCACTTCCATTGACTTCAGTGCAGAAATCGCTTCTATTGACTTCAATGCAGAAATCCCTTCACTGACTTCAATGCAGAAATCACTTCCATTGACTTCAGTGCAGAAATCGCTTCCATTGACTTCAGTGCAGAAATCGCTTCTATTGATTTCAATGCAGAAATCACTTCCATTGACTTCAGTGCAGAAATCGCTTCTATTGACTTCAATGCAGAAATCGCTTCCATTTACTTCAGTGCATAAATCGCTTCTATTGACTTCAATGCAGAAATCACTTCCATTGACTTCAATGCAGAAATTGATTCCATTGACTTCAGTGTAGAAATCACTTCCATTGACTTCAATGCAGAAATCGCTTCTACTGATTTCAATGCAGAAATCACTTCCATTGACTTCAGTGCAGAAATCGCTTCTATTGACTTCAATGCAGAAATCGCTTCCATTGACTTCAGTGCAGAAATCACTTCCATTGACTTCAATGCAGAAATCGCTTCTACTGATTTCAATGCAGAAATCACTTCCATTGACTTCAGTGCAGAAATCGCTTCTATTGACTTCAATGCAGAAATCGCTTCCATTGACTTCAGTGCAGAAATCACTTCCATTGACTTCAGTGCAGAAATCGCTTCCATTGACTTCAGTGCAGAAATCGCTTCCATTGACTTCAATGCAGAAATCTCTTCCATTGACTTCAATGCAGAAATCACTTCCATTGACTTCAGTGCAGAAATCGCTTCTATTGACTTCAATACAGAAATCGCTTCCATTGACTTCAATGCAGAAATCGCTTCTACTGATTTCAATGCAGAAATCACTTCCATTGACTTCAGTGCAGAAATCGCTTCTATTGACTTCAATGCAGAAATCGCTTCTACTGACTTCAGTGCAGAAATCGCTTCCATTGACTTCAGTGCAGAAATCGCTTCCATTGACTTCAGTGCAGAAATCGCTTCTATTGATTTCAATGCAGAAATCTCTTCCATTGACTTCAATGCAGAAATGGCTTCCATTGATTTCAATGCAGAAATCGCTTCCATTGACTTCAGTGCAGAAATCGCTTCTATTGACTTCAGTGCAGAAATCGCTTCTATTGATTTCAATGCAGAAATCGCTTCCATTGACTTCAATGCAGAAATCACTTCCATTGATTTCAATGCAGAAATCACTTCCATTGACTTCAATGCAGAAATCACTTCCATTGACTTCAATGCAGAAATCGCTTCTACTGACTTCAGTGCAGAAATCGCTTCCATTGACTTCAGTGCAGAAATCGCTTCCATTGACTTCAGTGCAGAAATCGCTTCTATTGACTTCAGTGCAGAAATCGCTTCTATTGATTTCAATGCAGAAATCTCTTCCATTGACTTCAATGCAGAAATGGCTTCCATTGATTTCAATGCAGAAATCACTTCCATTGACTTCAATGCAGAAATCACTTCTATTGATTTCAATGCAGAAATTGCTATCATTGATTTCAGTGCATAAATCTCTTCCATTGATTTCAATGCAGAAATCACTTCCATTGACTTCAGTGCAGAAATCACTTCCATTGACTTCAATGCAGAAACGGATGTGAATCGCAAACGTATAAACTTGTCTCTGAATGGCACTAAACTTTATGACTTGTGAGTTTGGAATGCACCGCTCAGGACCCTTTTTGGAAACGCATTTAAAACACAATCCGTGAGGATTACATCTTTGTGACCTGCATCAATAAGAAGACAATATATCTTGTCTGTCATGCGAATCTGTATGTTTGAAAACGCACCCAGAATCACATATATGTGAACCGGGGCTTAATAAGGGCCCAAAATGTTTAATTACTTTGTGTCCAATGAAATTGAGCTTACCTAGCAAACACTTTTCAGCAAAAAAAAAATGTAGTGGAAGCAGGAGAGGTTAAGAGGAGTCAGAGGATGGTTTACAGTTCAGGAAATATGAGCATGCTGATAGGAGGAGGGTGCAGAGTGAATGTAATATACGTAGCATCTTTGACAGTCAAGGCAAATCAATTTTTGAACACCTCTCTGCCTTGTAAAACAAAATTATTTGCATTCTTAAACATGAAATGCAACAAAAAAATAATAATGACTAGTAAAGAAACACAGTTAAAATTGTAGGACCACTTTTCATTGGTTGTCAGAGGAGAAGGGCACTCTATATCCACTTCAGCTCCAGGCCTTTTCTGCCACTTTTTGTTTACAAGTAAAAATCTGTATTTTTTGCAAGAAAATATTTAGAACCTCCAAACATTAAATATTTGTTTTTTAACAGAGACCCTAGAGGATAAAATGTGGATTGTTGCAAATTATTTTTTGTAGGTATTTGCGTAGCAGTTTTTCAAATGCAATTCTGAATTTTAATGTGAAAAAAACACAATATAGTAACCCAATTTTTCAATAAAATATAAAAGATGATGTTACACCGAGTAAAATATTCCTAACATGTCATGCTTTAAAATTGAGCATGCTAGTGGATTGGCAACAAACTACATTACTTATAAATCTCTATAGGCAACGCTTTAAACATTTCTACATTTTACCAATTTAGAGTTAAAGAGGAGGTCTAGTGCCAGAATTATTGCTCTCACTCTAACATTCGTGGTGATACCTCACATGCGTGGTGTGAACTAGACTTGTGCATGGCTGAAAAATTTGTTTTTTTCCGTTTTCATTTTTTTATTTTTTTGGAAATTCAAAAATAAGAAATAATAATAAATAACTATTAAATTATAGTTATAGGTGGAATTTGTAAGGAAATTTGTAGGGAAATTCCAATACCTAAAATATAATAGTTATTTATTATTATTTCAAATGTTCTTTCTTATTTCCGAATTTCTGAATTTCAGAAATTTTGAAATTCGCAAATAAGAAAGAACATTTGAAATAATAATAAATAACTATTAAATAATAGGTATTGGAATTTTCTTGAAAGTTTGGCTGTTAGTGAAGCAGCCAAGAGGCCCATGGTAACTCTGGAAGAGCTGCAGAGATCCACAGCTCAGGTGGGAGAATCTGTCCACAGGACAATTAGCTGTGCACTCAACAAATCTGACCTTTATGGAAGAGTGGCAAGAAAAAAGCCATTGTTGAAAGAAAGTCATAAGAAGTCCCGTTTGCAGTTTGCGAAAAGCCATGTGGGGGACACAGCAAACATGGGGAAAAAGGTACTCTGGTCAGATGAGACCAAAATTGAACTTTTTGGCCTAAAATCAATCATCCTGAACACACCATCCCCACGTGAAAAATGGTGGTGGCAGTATTATTTTGTGGGGATGCTTTTCTTCAGCAGGGACAGGGAAGCTGGTCAGAGTTGATGGGGAAGTTGTATGAAGCCAAATACAGGACAATCTTAGAAGAAAACCTATTAGAGTCTGCAAAAGACTTGAGACTGGGACGGAGGTTCACCTTCCAGCAGGCTAACAACCCTAAACATACAGCCAGAGCTACAATGGAATGGTTTAGATCAAAGCACATTCATGTGTTAGAATGGCCCAGTCACAGTCCAGACCTAAATCCAACTGAGAATCTGTGGCAAGACTTGAAAATTGCTGCTCACAGATGCTCTCCATCCAATCTGACAGGGCTTGGGGGATTCTGCAAAGAAGAATGGGCAGAAATGTCCTCTCTAGATGGGCAAAGCTGGCAGAGACTTCCCCAAAAAGACTTGCAGCTGTAATTGCAGAAAAAGGTGGCTCTACACAGTATTGACTCAGGGGGGCGCCATACAAATGCCGACCACACTTTTCACATATTTATTTGTAAAAAATGTTGAAAACCATTTATCATTTTCCTTCCACTTCACAATTATGTGCCACTTTATGCTGGGCTATGACACTAAATCCCAATAAAATAAATTGATGTGTTTGGTTGTAACATGTGAAAATGTGGAAAATTTCAGGGGGTATGAATACTTTTTCAAGGCACTGTAAGTAGTCAGAGGACCCCCTTACATGGCTCATCAGTGTGAAAATGCCCCCTCTATTAAATACAGCTAAAAAGATCATTGATTTCAGAATGCATTGCAAGACAATAAGTATTCCTTCTCGCAGCAACCTCATGGGGAACTCTGGGGTCCACAAAACCCTGGTTGAAGAAAGCTGTAATAGAACAAGCACACCGTGTGTTCTACTTTATGTACAGAACTGTATGGAAGATGTCTTTGATTTGCAGAATGAAACAGAATAGATACAAAAGTAACAATGTTTCTATTCTGCACCTGAACAGTATTTATAAACGCTGTCAGATTTTTTTTTTTGCAAAAGCTTCAATAGCGGTGATAATTACACAGCAATTTCTGGCCGTCATTTTGGATTTGCTGGCAATGCAGAGGAGGCGGGGTGGGGGGGGGGGGGGTGTCAGTGTGGCAAACAGGTAGGGTCACAGGCAGGGGTAGGCAACCTGCGGCCCTCCAGCTGTTGTGGAACTACATTTCCTATGAGGCATTGCAAGGCTGGCAGTTACAATTACTCCCAGAGGCATGATGGGACTTGTAGTTCTGCAACAGCTGGTGGGCCGCAGGTTGCCTATCCCTGGTCACGGGTGCACACATCCTGTATATTTCCATGGATCTCAGAATCCACAACCCTTTCTATTTGTCCTGGTTACCATTGTCACTAAAACAGGGAAAATCCAAAATTGTTACAAAACACAAGGTGAGGGGAAATCTTCCAAAGCAAATGTTCCTGTGACCGATGTCTAAGATGGGAATTACCCTAGTTTTCTGTTGCATCTCCATTAGAGGAAGTAAGGGGGGAAATGTTCCCCAGTGAAATATCCACATTAGAAAATAACCTGACTATATCCAAAATAAAAAAATAAAATTGTCCATTATAACACTTTAAGTTGTATTGCATCACATTGGTCACAAGAGGGCGCAATAAACTCATTTCATCTGATATTCCTTTTTTTTTGGATATTGGTTGGGCTATAGCAGTGGTTCTCAACTCCTGTCCTCGGGACCCACTAACAGGCCAGGTTTGCAGGATAACTGAAATACATCACAGGTGATATCATTTGCTGCTCAGTGATTGCAGTATTCTAGTCTGCATGTCCCCAAGGCAATACTTAAAATCTGGCCTGTTGGAGGGTCCCGAGGACCGGAGTTGAGAACCACTGGGCTATAGTATTCCCAGCAATGTCAGCGAAGATATATCAGGTGTTTGGCACTATTTATATAGCAAGAAAATAAAAGGTAATTGTAACTAGCCAAATACTTAAATGTAATAGTATTACAGATAATAATATACAGGACAGTGTTCCCCTTACTTTCAATTATGATATAGAAACCCTAACAAAAAACATATTTGTTCCCTCCTGGTCTGTTAAAGCATATTTTAACCCAAGGAAAGAAAATGTAATATATCACAGCTTACCAGTCCTTAGATGTGGTGGCTGCATGCATTTTAATTTTTCAGGCTCTGAACCTTTCCAGTAAGTACAGGAAATACCTGTAGATCCTGCCAGAAATGCAGTAACCTTGTCATGCGGCTGTTCACTGGACCAAGCTGACCTGCTGGTTTACCACTGGACCTTATGGTTAATGGCTGGACTCAAGCAGACCTTGTGGCTGACCACCATACCCAATTGAACCTCCTGGCAGAGGACTTGACCCAACTGGACCTCCTGGCTCACCACTGGTTTAAGGCCTCATGCACACGGGATGTTTTGAAAACTCTCCTAGAAGCTTTTCCTCCGGTGTTTTTGCAGAAAAAATGGCTGACGCTTGTAAAAGTGTCTAGTTTTTTTTTTTTGTTTTTTTACTTATAGTTTTATTGATTTATCCACTTCAGCCCCAGAAGGATTTACCCCTAATGACCAGGCCATTTTTTGCGATACGGCACTGCGTTATTTTAACTGACAATTGTGCGGTCGTGCGACGTTGTACCCAAATAAAGTTGACGTCCTTTTTTGCCCACAAATAGGGCTTTCTTTTGGTGGTATTTGATCACCTCTGTGGTTTTCATTTTTTGCGCTATAAACAAAAAGGACCGACAATTTTGAAAAAAATGAATGATGACCCCCACTCGGCTCCATGCCATTGGATGACGGAAGCGACGTCACTTCCACCCAATGCTCTTGGGAAGGGGAATTTTTTTTTTTAAGTCTTTTTTTTAATCGAATTTAGGACCCCTTTCACAGTGAGGCGCTTTACAGCTAAAAATAGCGCCTTTAAAGTGCCTCAAAAATCTCTCCCCATCCACCCCAATGTGAAAGCCCTGAGTGCTTTCACACTGGGGCGGTGCGCTTGCAGGACGTTACAAAAAGTCCTGCAAGCCGCATCTTTGGAACGGAGAGCGGTGATACACCGCTCCTCTACCACCCCTGCCCATTGAAAACAATGGAGTAGCGCAGTGGTTCTCAACTCCTGTCCTCGGGACCCCCTAACAGGCCAGGTTTGCAGGATAACTGAAATGCATCACAGGTGATATCATTTGCTGCTCAGTGATTGCAGTATTCTAGTCTGCATCTCCCCAAGGTAATACTTAAAATCTGGCCTGTTGGTGGGTCTTGAGGACCGGAGTTGAGAACCACTGGGGTAGCGCTTCCGAAACAGCTGCCCACCGCCTCAGAAGTGCAGAGCGCGGGCACTTTTAACCCCATTTTAACCCCTTGTGGGGGGTTAAAAGCGAACCACTCCCGCCGCTGTAGCGCCGCTATAACAGCAGTAAATCCCTGCTGAAACTAGCAGGGATTTACCGTTAAGGCCCCACTGCCCCCAGTGTGAAAGTGTGTAAATGTGAGATCTGAGGTCTTTTTGACCCCAGATCTCACATTAACCACCTCCGGACCGCCCACCGTCATTTTACGGAAGTCCTTTGAAGTGGAATATCGTTGTTATGGTAGCAGATAGCTACGATAGCCCACTATTTTTTTTTCTGTGGCCATTTTTACATCTGATAAAAGTGGTCTCAGCGGCAGATATGCCACGAGATCACTTTTGTCGGTGGCGGGAGAGGTGCCCACCCCCTTCCCCCACTTTTTTTTTTTTCTCATTGCATTTAAGTGTAAATATGAGATATGAGGTCTTTTTGACCCCGGATCTCATATTTAAGAGGTCCTGGTATGCTTTTTTCTATTACAAGGAATGTTTAAGTTTTTTGTTATAGAAAAAAAAGTGATCATAAAAATGTTTTTTTTAAAAAGGACGAAGTAAAAATAAAAAGTAAAATAAATAATAAAAAAAATGTAAAGCACCCCGTCCCGCAAGCTCGCGTGCAGAAGCAAACACATACGTAAGTCGCGCCTGCGCATGAAAACGGTGTTCAAACTACACATGTGAGGTATCGCCACAATCGTTAGAACAAGAGCAATAATTCTAACACTAGACCTCCTCTGTAACTCAAAACTAGAAACCTGTAGAAATTTTTAAATGTATCGCCAATGGAGATTTTTAAGTTGCAAAGTTTGTCACCATTCCACGAGCGGGCGCAATTTTGAAGCATAACATGTTGGGTATCAATTTACTGGGCCCAATATTATCTTTCACAATATGGAAAAAAAATTGAATTTTTTCAAAAAATAAATCACGCTTGTAAGACCACTGCACAAATACGGTGTGCCATAAAGTTTTCCAACGGCCGCCATTTTATTCTCTAGGGTGTTAGAAAACAATATATATAATGTTTGGGGGTTCTAAGTAATTTTCTAGCAAAAAAAATACTGATTTATCTTGTAAACAACAAGTTTGAAAAATAAGGTTGGTCCTTAAGTGGTTAATTGAAATATATTTCTTAAAGTGGTAGTACCCACATATGAAAACGGTGTACAGATAAGGTAAGTTTTTAAACATCGCCGATGGGGATTTTTAAGTGTCAAAGTTTGTCGCCATTCCACAAGCGGGCTCAATTTTGAAGCATGACATGTTGGGTATCAATTTACTCTGCGTAACACTATCTTTCACAATATGGAAAAAAAATGGGCTAACTTTACTGTTTTCTTATTTTTTAATTCAGAAAAGTGTATTTTTTTCCCCAAAAAATTGTGCGTTTGTAAGACCACTGAGCAAATACTGTGTGACATAAAGTATCGCAACAACCGCCATTTTATTCTCTAGGGTGTTTGAAAAAAAATATATATATATAATGTTTGGGGGTTCTAAGTAATTTTTTAGCAAAAAAAATACAAATTTTAACTGGTAAACAAGTTTGAAAAATAGGGCCGGTCCTTAAGTGGTTAACTGCAATATATTTCTTAAAGTGGTAGTAAAGGTTTTTTGATTTATACCTACAGGGAAGCCTATACAAGGTTTACCTGTAGGTACAGTAAATAACTCCTAAACATGAGCCGTTTAGAAGATATTTACATAAGCAGTGCCAGTGATGTCATCGTCGCATGCGCACCGCACTCTCAATGTACGGCGTCCTGTCCATCAAGAGGGCTGTGCCACAGCCGTGACTCGCACGCACATGCAAGGGAGTGACAACATCGCCGCTCAGCCAGTCAGATGGCCGCTACCTGTGAACCCGGAAGAACGACCGGGTGAAGATGGAAGCCCTGTCTGCGGTGATAGCGCGCTGCTGGAGGGCTTCTTTTTCAGGTAGGTCTTTCATAATGTGCTAGTATGCCATGCAAACTAGCACATTATGACATTAACTTGCAGGGGAAATATATATATATTTTTTGTGGTTTACTACCGCTTTAAAGATGTTGTAATCCCCGCTTGGTGATTTTTACCTACAGGTAAGTCTATAATAAGGCTTACCTGTGGGTAAAATTAATATCTCCTAAACCTGCACCATTTAGGAGATAGTCACCCTGTATTCAGCCAGTGACATCTCTGGCGCATGCACCCTGAAGGTCTGGCATACTTTGCTGGAACTTCAGAGATTTGTGCCAGGACCGAGGGCTCCTGCACGCAATCGCGGTAGTGACGTCATTACGGATCCACCTAATCACATAGCCAGAGCGTGCAAACCCAGGGGAAAGACAGAGGGAACATATCAGCCCTCTCAGCAGTGAAATTACAGCGCTGGAGGGCTTCTTTCCAAGGTGAGTATATCATAATGTGCTAGTATGCAGTGCATACTAGCACATTATCCCATTGCACTGCAGGTTTTATTTTTATTTTATTTTTTATATTATTTTTTAATCTGTGGTTTACAACCGCTTTAATAGCCACAAAGGATAAAAATCCACTCTGTGTGCACCAGATGCTTTTCAAAACCAGATATTACCTTGTAAAAGTTGCAGTGATATTATCTTGGTGCTGTACATAGCCTGTGCACAGAGTAGAGCTGTGGGAGGGGGCTAGCAGGCACCACCCACTCTAGTCTGCCTGCAGAAAACTACAGGAGGGGGCGGAGACAAGACCGGTCACTCTGCACAAGGAGAGAGGGCAGCAGTGAGTGGTCTTTATTACAGGAAGTCTCACACTGGATTACTGCACAGATCTGGAAGAAATGCACAAAGCTCACCGAGGTTCAATGAAGAATACACATGAGGAATGGGTTAGATCATTTTTGCTTTTCCTGAAGTTCAGCTTTAATCTAAGAAATCACAGGCTGACAAGATAGGGGCTGAAAGCTGTTTAATGGGATTATGACTTTTCTGTGCTGCCTAATAATGAAAATTTGACATGAAGATACACTTTGGGCTGTAAAACTGCATGAATTTGGGAAAAATAAATATTTCACTTTAAATTCATGTTCTTGTTCAATAGTTTTTAATGCAGAATAAAATAACAAAATATCAGAGGCTGTATTATCTCATGACCATTGCTACATTCACAGAACAAAATAGAGCATTGTGTAAGCAATTAGAGCCCTGCTGGCCAACATTTTGGCACATTTTGTTTGGCCCTCAGGCCCCTGCAGATGCAAATCTGTGTTTCCCTATTGCCCTTTTATAGCAATGATTTCTAGTAGTCACATGTAATTGTCTCCTGAAGCATGTCCCCAGCCCACAACAACTTCTCCAGGATGCTCACAGCCTCTGGCAGTCTCCTTCAGCATCTGGAGTCTCTGACCATCTCTTGCAGTATATCCCCAGTCTCTGACCGTTTCATGTATTACACCCTCAGTCTCCTACCATCTCTTGTATTATATCCTCCGTCTCTGACCATCTCTTGTATTATATCCCCAGTCTCTGACCGTTTCATGTATTACATCCTCAGTCTCTGACCATCTCTTGTATTATATCCTCCGTCTCTGACCATCTCTTGTATTATATCCTCCATCTCTGACCATCTCTTGTATTATATCCTCCGTCTCTGACCATCTCTTGTATTATATCCTCCGTCTCTGACCATCTCTTGTATTATATCCTCAGTCTCTGGCCAGCTCCTGTATTATATCCCCAGTCTCTGACCGTTTCATGTATTACATCCTCAGTCTCTGACCATCTCTTGTATTATATCCTCCGTCTCTGACCATCTCTTGTATTATATCCTCCGTCTCTGACCATCTCTTGTATTATATCCTCCGTCTCTGACCATCTCTTGTATTATATCCTCAGTCTCTGACCATCTCTTGTATTAAATCCTCAGTCTTTGACTGCCGATCTCTTGTATTATATACCCAGTCTCTGACCATCTCTTGTATCATATCCTCAGTCTCTGCCCATCTCTTGTATTATATCCTCAGTCTCTGCCCATCCCTTGTATTATATCCTCCATCTCTGACAATCTCTTGTATTATACCCTCCGTCTCTGACCATCTCTTGTATTATAGCCCCAGTCTCTGACCATCTCTTGTATCATATCCTCAGTCTCTGCCCATCTCTTGTATTATATCCCCAGTCTCTGACCGTTTCATGTATTACATCCTCAGTCTCTGACCATCTCTTGCATTATATCCTCCATCTCTGACAATCTCTTGTATTATATCCTCCGTCTCTGACCATCTCTTGTATTATATCCTCAGTCTCTGACCATCTCTTGTATTAAATCCTCAGTCTTTGACTGCCGATCTCTTGTATTAT
>BLSH010289623.1:209481-225227 GCA_018402905.1 Glandirana rugosa
TGAAACACCCTTGTTAAACCTCAACGCTCCCGACTTTGTGGGAAGAGTTTGGGGATGGCCCCTTCCTGTTCCAACATGACTGCGCACCACTGCACAAAGCAAGGTCCATAAAGACATGGATGAGCGAGTTTGGGGTTGAGAGGCCAACTCCAAATTGTTCCCACAAAGTTAGGAACATGAAATTGTCCAAAATGTCTTGGTATGCTGATGCCTTAAGAGTTCCCTTCACTGGAACTAAGGGGCCAAGCCCAACCCCTGAAAAACAACCCCACGCCATAATCCCTCCTCCACCAAATGATTTGGACCAGTGCACAAAGCAAGGTCCATAAAGACATGAATGAGAGAGTTTGGGGTGGAGGAACTTGACTGGCCTGCACAGAGTCCTGACCCCAACCCGATAGAACCTTTGGAATGAATTAGAGTGACTGCCATTAAAGTTCATGTGGGTGTAAAGGCAGGTGTCCCAATACTTTTGGTAATATAGTGTGTGTGTGTGTATATATATATATATATATATATATACATACACATGTACAAAAATAAATAAATAAATACATGAAAAGATTAAAAAGAATATATAGATTTTTTTTATTTTAATTTAATATATATGCAGTGCCATCTCCAAACACAGAGGCAGACACATGTTTTTTTCAACATTGAGAATAATTCCTGTAATGTGCGTGAATTGTCATTTTCTATTTCTTTCCTAGGATCATCAGCTCCATCTAGTGGCCATAATGTGATATTTTCCTCATTGCGATATCTCAGGTAAATGTCACATTATACCCACTAGATGGCGCTAATGAGCAAAGTAAAATGACATTTCATAAACATTATGAGGCTTATTCACTCAAAGCTCAAAAAAGGTGCAGGAGCTACTTTGCTTTGTCTTGTGCAGGGCAGCCCACTGAAATGAATAACAATGAGCAAGAAAATACCCACATGCGCAACACTGTCTATTGCAAGTCACAGTATGAACAGGCTTACTGCTATCCAGGGCTCTATTAGAGAGATTTCCCCCACGCTTCCTGTTTTGGAGACACCGGTTCACCAGACAGGAAGTGAGGGAAATCCTGAACCTTGAAAGAGAGAACAATAGAACGCTGATAAGGTTCTCGTATCCCCCTACTTAACCCTATTAAAAAAAATACAAATTGTCTGTTGTTGTTGGTGATGAAAAGGTTGTCCTGGGACAGGAAGTGAAGGTAAATCTCTAAACAGAACCTGGGCTACAGTTAGGCTCCATTCTCACTTGTGCGATTTGTCATGCAATTTTGGACGTCAAAGTCGCACAACAAGTCGCACTCCATTCTTTTTAACGGCACCTGTTCAAATCGGTATGACGTAAAGTTGCAGCGACTTTGAAAATGTTCCTGCGCTACTTTGGTGCGACTTTTGATGCAACTTGAGTGTAAATTCGGATCAAAGTCGCAACTAAAAGTCACATGAAAGTAAAACTCCAAAGTCGCATTGGTAATTGTTGGACTTTGGAGATGAGCTAATGTGAATGGAGCCTCAGAGTTGAGAGGGGTTCTCATATTCCCTCTCTATCAAAAACCAAAAAAAATAAATTTTGGTTATAAACGCACCTGAAAGTTGATTTCCCAGCAGATATAAAAGACGCAAACTAATGGAAGTCTGTAATCATCAATACTTTAGTAATTATTTTTTTAATACAAGCAGTGTAAGTACTTGAACTGTCATAAGCTTCTTGCATTCCTTGTACAGCAGGGCTGGAGTGTGAGAGGAAGAAGCAGCACCAAGGAGCCAATCACTTCATGCTAATATGAGGAGAGAGCAGAGTGACAGAAAGATGAGCTCATGACTGACCTTCTTCTCCTTTCCCTGTCCAGTCACAGGGTGGGAGAGGATCCGGGATGACCTAGGCGCAGAGGAAGTGGGTTGAATAATGCTGGCCAGCAGACTGAGGACATCTAGTGGCAGAAAACAAGTACATTGGAGGAACTATCTTGATTGAAGCTGAATATTGCAGCAAAAAATGTTTTTGCTATTTTATCTTGTTTTAATAGGATATTCATTATTAGCTCTTTATTTTTTTGGCTGGTGGTCGGCTGTAGGCTGAACATGAATTAAGAAATAAACAGTAGAAATGTCCACACACAGAAGAGGGGGGACCCACCTTTCTACTGGCCCTCCAGATTTCCCCCCAAACCATGCAAAGTCATAGCCCAGGTATTCTTCACCCGCCCACCTCGCTGCATTCCTTATAGCAAAGTCCTGTAGCAGTACTGCATTATGGGCGTGTCTATCGTCTGACTTTTATGAAGTCTGTAATTGCCATAGGCAAAGCAAGGTCCAAAAAGACATGGATGAGCAAATTTGGGGTGGAGGAACTTGTCTGGCCTGCACAGAGTCCTGACCTCAGCCCGATAGAACACCTTTGGGATGAATTAGAGTGGAGACTGTGAGCCAGGCCTTCTCATCCACATCAGTGCCTGACCTCACAAATGCCCTTCTGGAAGAATGGTCAAACATTCCCATAGACACTCCTAAACCTTGTGGACAGCCTTCCCAGAAGAGTTGAAGCTGTTATGGCTGCAAAGGGTGGGCCAACTCAATATTGAACCCTCCGGACCAAGACTGGGATGTCCAATACTTTTGACAATATAGTGTATACTGAAAGAAAGTCACAAAGAAGTCACATAGTAATGGGAAATGGATGATACAAAAAGAGAAAAAAGACAATTCTCAAAAATGACCACTAGGAGGAGCACACGTGTCATTGTTTAAGCTTCCCCCTGGACAGATGGCAAAAGACACCTCCTGCAGTGACTCCTGGTGTCTCCAATAAATCATATAATGAAAGGTCAACATGGATTTAATAGGCCAGGTCTTCTCGCCTGCTTTGTTGTAACACGGCCTTCAAACATGGAGTCATCTGTCTTCCTGGAGACCGCGTTACTGATTATTTCCCCGGTACAAAGTGACCGGGTCTTGTGATTGGCTAAATCTGTCACTTTATTTTTAGTTCAAAGGAAAAGAATAATTCTAACAAGTATCGAAAGAGAGAATAACAAATTATAAATATTACAGCAGACCGAGGCTTTGTTTAAAAATAGCGCCTATCCTCCATCACTCCTACATAGAGGGATTCGCTAAAGAGGCGCTAAACCCAATTGCTAAATCTACTAGAAACTTAAATATGTTATTGTCATTTCAGACGTCATTTTTAATTTCATTCAATCTGCAGCTTTATTTTAAAAATTTGCCTATGAAAGTTCCTGTTCAAGTACTTCCTGTTATAGGGTGACTACACTGTCCCTGTGTCCTACTTGTGCTCCTAGGTTGTCACACGGGCTACCAATGGAGGCTACAACTCACCATTTCAACGCACTCTACAAAAAACATGCTCTACTCTTATAAATGTCACACAGCCATCACTGGAGTGCATGTAGATAGGAAGTGGCTGCAAAGAAGCTGCAGGAGATCAGCCACACAGAGCTGCAGCAAAGGTGAACACAAGTATTTTATTTATTTTTTTAAAAGGAAATTGTGAATGATATGCGGTGCTTTAGCAAAATAAACGTCATTCAGTTAGAGCAAGGGCCTGCAGCAGGGCAATTGCGATCTACCCCATCGACCATTGGCAAGTGATGGGTAGATCGCCATGCCAGCCGCCGGCTCCAGACCTCACATAGGCAAGAACCACTGCAGAGCTGAGGGGGGCTCTAGGCTATTTCTCGGCTTTGACGTGACATATGACACAACCGAAGGGAGACCTGGGAGGACTTCCTGGATGCTGCTGATCTGAGGTCTACTGGGTGAATTTTACAGAAGGAGGGGGTATTTGAGCTGCGGGTGATTTTAGCTTAGGGGGTAGATGTTTTTACTGGAAGGGGGGATTTTTTTGTGTGGAGGGGAATATGTGTGCTTGCTTCTCCTGGCCTCCTCATTTTGCGTTACATACTACTGACCTCTGCACTGTGTTACTGCTGACCCCTGAACTCTGCAATACCTACTAATGACCCTTGCACTCTGTAATACCCACTGCTGACTCCTATATTCTATATTGACTACTAAATAAACTTTTATCCTGTTTTACTTAATCATGAGCCCTGCACACTGCATCACAAGCAGCATTACATACATACTTACTACTGACCCCTGCACTCTGTGTTACTTACTATTGAGCCCTGGACTCTGCAATACTTTCTCCTGACCCCTGCACTCTGATTTACATACTTTTGGCCCCTGCACACTGCATCGCATGCTGCTAACCCCTGCACATTTATGTAGTACTGAACCCAGCATTATGTGTTACATAATGACCTTTGCATACTGCAGTATTTTCTCCTTATCTCTGTACTACTGACCCCTGCCCTCTGCATTACTTATGAAGGGCCTCTGAACTCTGCATTGCTACTGACCCCTGCACTCGGTGTTACATACTACTGACCCCTGCACTCTGCATTACTTATTAATGACCTATCAAACGCGTTATTGCTACTGACCCCTGCACTCTGCATTACTTATGAATGACTTATCAAACTCTTTATTGCTACTGACCCCTGCGCTCTGCATTACTTATTAATGACCTATCAAACTCTTTATTGCTACTGACCCCTGTGCTCTGCATTATTTATTAATGACCTATCAAACTCCTTTATTGCTACTGATCCCTGCACTCTGCAATACTTATTAATGACATATCAAACTCTGTATTGCTACTGACCCCTGCACTCTGCATTACTAATTAATGACCTATGCAGAGTGGAGGAGTCAGTAATAATACAGAGTTTAATAATCAAACTCTGTATTGCTACTGACCCCTGCACTGTGCGTTACTTACTACTGACCCCTGAACCCTGCAATACTTTCTCCTGACCCCTGCACTCCGAGTTACATACTATTGACACCTGCACATTGTGTTACATGCTGCTGACCCCTGCACTCTCCATTATGTAGTACTGATCCCTGCATTATGTGTTACATACTGACATTTGCATTCTGCATTATTTTCTCCTTACCTCTGTATTTTGGGCTAGATACTCCTGACCCCTGCCCTCTGCATTACTTATTAATGACCCATCAAACTCTGTATTGCTACTGATCCCTGCACTGTGCGTTACTTACTACTGACCCCTAAACTTTACTTACTCTTGATCCCTGCACTCTGCATTATATACTACTGACCCCTGAACTTCTCAGACCTACCTTACTTTTTAACCTCCCTGGCGGTATTCCCGAGTGTGGCTCGGGGTGGATTCTCAGTACCAAGAGCGGTAACCCCGAGCCACACTCGGGATCGCATCTCTGGATCCAGGCAATGTTACTCACCTTGTCCCCTGGATCCAGCGATGTCCCCCGCGGTGTCAGTGTGTCCGTCCGCCGCCAGATGACTCCTGTGTGCCGAGCTGCGTTCCCTGCGAGCGTCGCACGGGGACGGAGACCGGCGGGGAATTCAAAAAGTGAAACACACACAGCACATACAGTACACTGTAATCTATAAGATTACATTACTGTATGAAATCATTTCACATCCCCTTTGTCCCTAGTGCTTTGCCCAGAGCCCTGCATGCACTTTTATATAATAAATGTCATTCTTTCTGCCTGGAAACATGAGAATGTCCATGGCAACCCAAAAGCGTCCCTTTACGTCAAAAGTGGTTTTTGATCAGCTAGAAAACAGCGATAGTAAATAAGAATCATTTGCAGAATTGAGTGATACTGATTTGTGGGGAAATTTATCATCAGAAACTGAAAGTGACGACAGCGACAATTCTGCAAATGAGCAAATTTCTGCGTTTTTGGTCTGATTACATTATTGATTACATTTTATTACTATTATATTATTATTTTTGATAATTATTTTTAGTTATTTATTTATTATCATTTTTCAAACTTTTTCATACCCGGGATGTCTACTAGACTCTTGTTTGGACAGATTTAAGTGAGTTATTGCTAAGAATTACAGGCCTACAATATAAAACGCCAAATTTTCATGCAAAATAATTGTACCGCTTTCAGCACCAAAAATCTGAAATAATCATACCGCCAAGGAGGTTAATGGGGCCTTGCCAGGTTACTTCCTTAAAAACACAAAGATGAACCCTGGTGATCTCTCTTCCATGTTGTTCACATAGATCCAGGGTTGCCTACCTGAGTTTAGTGTCCATGCATGGAACAATGTTATATGCAATGATATTGTCGATCAATTTACTGACCAGGAGAGAAATACAATCAAAAGATTGATCAGGCTCCAACGCACTAATTAAAATCATTCAATATGATCAAACTGTATTCTCAAAATCGATCAAAAAATTAGGAATAGCTTATTAGGAACTGATTGATCCTAGGTGACATACTGTAATCTGCAAAAAAACAAAAAACCTTTATTGAAAAGGTATCTATAGAACAATGTACAATGTACGCTAGTACTTTATTTTAGTTACAAATTAAGCAATACACAATTTCAACTGTCTTTCTTAACTTTTTTTTTTTGCTTTTTAATAAGTTTGCTTTTTACTAAGTAGATATCTACTGTATGTACAAACATATTTTATGGTATTCACAACATGAATAAGTTATGTACAAATAAAAACAAATGATTGCTAAAATTTGTTGAATGCTGTCTGTATTTACTGAACACAAAATTTCTCTTGATTAAAAAAAATAGTTTATCACATTGGTTATATTTATTTATTTCCCTCTAGCATTCTCATAAGTTATTACTATGTATATCTTGTTGAAATATGTATTTCCTATGCTTCTCAGCTCCATCTGTGGCCATGATGTTAATTATACTACTGCCCAATTAAAAAAAGAAAAAATAGCTTACAGAACATTTGCTTTTTGCCCATTTCACACAAAATGAATACTCATGCAGAATCGCTGTCTGCTATGTGAATTTTATACAAAAAAAAACCCTAAGTGGGTTTAATATCATACAGATTCAGTCATATTACCTGATTCTGTAAAGAATCGTACAATCACAGGGTTACATGTATGGCCACCTCTTTTGCTGTCAGAGTCGTCTTTTTTTTTTTTTGCACATATGTTTAAAAATTAGTTTAGGTCTAAAGATTAGGTAAAACCCTCAAACATTATATATTTTATGATGGCAGAGACCCTGCCCTGAAAAATAAAATAGCGGTAGCTCCAATTTTTTACATTATTTAAAGGTTTACATTATTACATTATTATGGTTTATGAAAAGCTAAATTTTAAATACACTGAAGTTAATTTTAGGGCACAGAAACACAATATATTACCCAATTTTTTGGTAGAATATAAAAGATGAGGTTGCGTCGAGTAAATAGTTATCCAACATAATAAGCTTAACAATTGCGTGTGCCGGTGCAATGGCAACAAACTTCAGTACCCTATATTTTTCATAGGGGACACTTTAAATGCCCCCTACTGGTGGTCATCAGTTTAGAGTTAAACCATGAATAGTGGCCCTAAATGTATTGCTTGTGCAGTGGTATCTAACATCGCAATCAACTTTTTAGTGTGTAGGCGCCCACATGTATTTATGTTCGTATGTGCGTGTATGTGGGGGTGGTTGGCCTCAAAAATGTTCTTCGGGGGTGGGTTTAAGTGGTTGGGTGTAACTTTCATTTTTAAGTGTTTTTTCACCAGGATGTAACCACTTGAAGACCAGGCCTATTCTGACACTTTATGTCTACAAGTAAAAATCAGCATTTTGTTGCTAGAAAATTACTTAGAACCCCCAAATATAATATAATATACAGGGGCGTAACAATAGGGGTTGCAATTGAAACCGGGCCCCAAGGTCCAGGGGGCCGGTGTGCCTCCCTTGTACACCTGAATAGGAGGAATAGCTGGGGTGGCATTTAGAGGACCCAATCTCCTCCTTTTTTTTCTATCCAGTTTACTTGTCTTCTGCTGTTCCCAGGGTCCCTGTGTGCTTCCCCCCCCCCCCCCCACAGAGCTGCCCTCCTCTCTCCTGCCAGCTGCTGTAGAAGATGTGCCATGATGGAGAGATGGGAACGGGTCGGTAAATTTGTCATTTACCGGCTCCTTCCTTTTTTGAATGAACAGAGTCAGTGATTGGTACCAATTGGTTCATTCATAATGAAGCATAGTAAACAGTTTTTTACTATACTTCCGTTTCTGAATGAATGGGAGGCTCGGTGCACAGCTATTTCTGTCCATTCATTCTGTGCAGCTGAGGCTACAAAGATGGAAATTGAGGACTGAGGTTTGTTTAGACCCCTGATATCTCATCAAAGCTCCTCAACAGAGCTCCTAACAAAATAGTAAAAGAGATAAAATGAAATGATAAATAAAAAAAATTAAATTAACCACTTCAGCCCTGGAAGGATTTCCAGCTTTAGGACCGGAGCCCTTTTTGCGATTCGGTGCTGCGTCGCTTTAACTGACAATTGCACGGTCGTGCGACATTGTACCCAAACGAAATTTGCGTCCTTTTTTTCACACAAACAGAGCTTTCTTTTGATGGTATTTGATCACCTCTGCGTCATTTCTGATCTCTGCTATAAACAAAAGAAGAGCGACAATTTTGCAAAAAAAACCCAAATTTCTTACTTTTTGCTAAAATACAAATCCAAAAAAAAAAAATACAAAAAAGCATTTTTTTCACTGTTTTTGGCCGATTTATATTCTTCCTCATATTTGCGATAAAAAAAATCACAATCGGCGTTTATTGATTGGTTTGTGCAAAAGTGGCCGTGATGATGAGAATTAATTTTTGGGGTTTTTATTTTTTTTTATTTTTTACTAGTAATGGCGGCGATCTGCGATTTTTAGCGGTACTGCGATATTGGGGCGGACATGTCGGACCATTTTGACACTTTTTTGGGACCATTGGCATTTATACAGCGATCAGTGCTATAAAAATGCACTGATTACTGTGTAAATGCCATTGGCAGTGAAGGGGTTAACCTGCAGGGGGCGCTCTAAGGGTTAACTATGTTCCCTGGGCGTGTTCTTACTGTGGGGGGACTGTCCTAGCTGAGGAAGGGAAGTGGTCACAGCCTCCATGTAGAGGAAGGCTGTGATCACAGCCCTTCCCCCTTCACAGAATGGAGGTCCGTGTTTACTTACACGGACCTCCGTTCTTTCACTCCGGGGGGGGCATCGCGGGTGGCCGGCGGTGATCGACTCCACCGCACCCGCTCCCTGGCCCTCCCCGAACACAGTGAGTGCGCGGGCGCGCCTCCGGCGGCGCGCGTGCGCTCACTAGGCTCGATGTCGCGGCCGCCGTCGTATGACGGCGATTCGCGTTACAGAGCCACTTTGTCGCCGTCATTTGCCGATCGGCCCTCGGCAAGTGGTTAAAATAAAAATTAAAAACTACTGACACCAGTGAGGGAACTATCAGACCTGCTGTAGTACCGTAATAAAGGGACCCGCGATAGGAGTAAAGGGCCCCAGGATCAGTGGGAAGGGCCCTGGCCAGGGGTCAGGGGAGCTTCATAATTTCTTTCACCAGGGCCCTGAAGGTTCTAGTCACGCCTCTGTATATATATATATATATTTATATTAGCAGAGGCCCTAGAAAATAAAATGGTGGTTGTTGCAATTTTTTATGTCACACAGTTTTTGCACAGCAGTTTCTCAAATGCGTTTTTTTTGGAAATGATATACTTTAATGAATTTTAATGCATAAAAAACACAATATATTATCCAATTTTTGGGTAAACTATAAAGGATAATGTTATGCTGAGTTAATAGATACCTAACATGTCACACTTTAAAATTGCGCGTGCTCGTGGGATGGCGACAAACTATGGTACCTAAAAATCTCCATTGACGACGCTTTAAAACATTTTTTTACAGGTTTCTAGTTTAGAGTTACAGAGGAGGTCTAGTGCTAGAATTATTGTTCTCACTGTAATGTTTGCAACGATACAACACGTGCGGTGCGAACACCGTTTACCTATGCATGCGTGACCTGTGTATGCGTTCGCTTCTGCGCTTGAGCACGGAGGGATCATTTTTAAAAATATTTATTAAAAATATTTTATTTTTACACTGTCCCTTTATTTTATTTTTTATTTTTTTTAAATGTTATCACTTTTATTCCTATCACAGGAAATGTAAACTTCCCTTGTGATAGAAATACGGTATGACAGGTCCTCTTTATGTCTCCTAGATAGATATGGCCAGGAACCTCCTAGTTCCCGGTCAGCTCTGTGATAACCCAGCGGCACCACCAGACCAAATACTGGGCTCCCCGATCACATAGGAGAGCCAGGACCCAGGAAAGGCGCTACTGGGTGGTGTGATCTGGCGGCAAGTGGTTAAAGTGATTGTAAAGTCTCGTTTTAAAAAGAATAAATAAATAACAAACATGTTATACTTACCTCCTCTGTGTAGTTGGTTTTGCAACTCTTCTCGGGTCCCACGGTGGCGCTCAAGGCCCCCCCCTCCTGGTGTGTGCCCCCACCAGCTCGCAATGGGGGCACCCGAACCGAGTCATAGCTCTATGTATCCATTCAGACACGGAGCCCGGCCCCGCCCCCTTTCTCCCCTGATTGGCTAACCTACTTTGATTGATAGCCGCGGGAGCCAATGGTGCCGCTGCTGTCTTAGGAGAGGAGGAGAGTCCCGCATGGCTAAGACACTCATGGACATTGTTGCAAAGAGAAGGGGATCCTCATGTGATGATTGCTGTGGTGACAACCTCTCCTATGATAATAAAGTGCAGAACATGCTTCATTAGCTTCTTCCCAGGCCATACAGGTTGGGGAAAGTGACACGAGGACCAGGAAGTGATGTTTTACACCTTGCTTCTAGGTCATTAGCAGGAAGGGGAGATCAGCGAATGGACATTTGTTGATGTCCCTCCACTCTACCCAGCAGCACCTGCCATGCTGTTACTGGGTACTGGTGGCATCTGTCATGCCAGTCCTGGGTTAAAATTGCCTTCAACTGCATAAAGCTCTACCACATTTTAACTTGTTACAGATTTGAAGCCTCTCTCGGGAGCTTTGGGACACTGTGCAATTGTGCCAGATGCAGAGGATTGAGATACAGAGGATTCTGATCCAGAGGATCCAGATACAGAGGATCCAGATACAGAGGATGCAGATACAGAGGATACAGATACAGAGGATCCAGATACAGAGGATGCAGATACAGAGGATCCAGATACAGAGGATCCAAATACAGAGGATGCAGATACAGAGGATCCAGATACAGAGGATCCAGATACAGAGGATCCAGATACAGAGGATCCAGATATAAATAACCCAAATGCAGAGGATCCAGATACAGAGGATTGAGATATAAAGGATCCAGATATTAATAACCCAAATACAGAGTATCCAGATACAGAGGATGCAGATATAGATGATCCAGATATAGAGAATCCAGATATAGAGGATCCAGATATAGAGGATCCAGATATAGAGAACCCAGATCCAGATCCAGAGGATCCAGATATAGAGGATCCAGATACAGAGGATCCAGATGTAGAGGATCCAGATATAGAGGATACAGATATATAGGATACAGATATATAGGATACAGATACAGAGGATCCAGATATAGAGCATCCAGATACAGAGGATCCAGATATAGAGGATCCAGATATAGAGGATCCAGATATAGAGGATACAGATATAGAGAATCCAAATATAGAGGATCCAGATACAGAGGATCCAGATATAGAGGATCCAAATAAAGAGGATGCAGATATAGAGGATCCAGATATAGAAGATCCAGATATAGAGGATACAGATATAGAGGATACAGAGGATCCAGATATAGCGGATCCAGATATAGAGGATCCAGATCCAGAGGATGCAGATATAGAGGATCCAGATATAGAGGATACAGATATAGAGGATCCAGATCCAGAGGATCCAGATATAGAGGATCCAGATACAGAAGATCCAGATACAGAGGATCCAGATATAGAGGATCCAGATACAGAGGATTCAGATACAGAAGATCCAGATACAGAGGATCCAGATACAGAGGATCCAGATATAGAGGATCCAGATACAGAGGATACAGATACGGAGGATACAGATATAGAGGATACAGATACAGAGGATCCAGATATAGAGCATCCAGATACAGAGGATCCAGATACAGAGGATCCAGATATAGAGGATCCAGATATAGAGGATCCAGATATAGAGGATCCAGATCCAGAGGATGCAGATATAGAGGATCCAGATACAGAGGATCCAGATATAGAGGATCCAGATACAGAAGATCCAGATACAGGGGATACAGACACTGTAGCTTCAGTGACATTGGTGACTTCACTCTCCTGACCAATCAGCTCTGTACACATCAACAGATTAAATGTATGATCTAGTGTCTGTCACTCAAAACGACCTTGAGTCCTAAATAACGTCACCGGTGTGATATATTCAGCTAGCTATAAATATTGAAGGAGTTCCCAGTGACAGCCATAAAATAATATAGAAAGACAAAAGGTTACAAAAACAAGTCCTGAAAAATAAAGGTGTACTTTGGAGCTGGGAAGTCACGATGGCGTTCTGAGCTCCATGTCTGCAATCACAAGAGGAACAAACACACAGATAGCAGGCAGTTCTGTCCTCCTACAGGAAATCATGGCTGTGACTACAGATGAGCCAATGGAGAGTTTTCATTCCTCTGAAATTCTGCTGAAAAACTGGAGACTTCAAAATGTCACTATTTTAGCAAAATGCGGAGTCAATGGGAAAGCGTGCTAAACACCATGTATTATAAACAATTGCTGTTTGACAACTCTGGGTTACATTTTAAGTTAAATTGGGGTTTCTTTCCATTCAGCATTGTTAAATGCTTGTTTTTATCTAGGGCACCATTAAAACAGCAAATCTTCTTGTAGGATCCTGTACCAGGGGGCAGAGCACCCTCCTGCACAACTGGACCTAGGAACACTGCACTTCTGCCCAGGCCACAGATTATTTATGGGCTCTCTCATCACCTTCTGGGCAAACCTCCCCAGGGATTGGCTGGATTTCTATAAATATTCAGGCTGCCTGCTCTGTTCTTCCTCTCTCTATTCTTCTAGAATCCTCTATAGGACAGGGGGAAGCAACACAACAGCAGTCTGTGAAATACTAAGTAGCCCTAAATAATCAACCCCTGCTACACTGATTACAGGGGACTAAATTTACCTGGCAGCATGCAATAAGCTACGAAGGTTCTACATAGGGTACCATTAAAAATGTGTATGCAAAATGTAGGGCTGATGGGCGATCAGGGCACAACATCCTATGCCATCCTATATGGAAATACTCAAATGAAAAAAAAAAGTTTGGAGGCAGACTTCCCATAGGCGGGCCGTGGGATACCTGAAGCATTGTAGGGGTACCTAAGTTGGCCATACAAGGTTAGACTTTCGTTCCAATGTTCTTCATCAAAATATTATTTCTTGCCATCATTGAGACAACCCATTTTGTTTGAGAGCCCCTAACACTTCATTTAGACCTGATATGCAAGTGGAATCCCTAGCATATTAAAAGGGTTTCACTATCTCTATGATTTTTTGGGAACCACTTTATTAGGTACACCCGTTCAATTGCTTGGTAACACAAATTGCTAATCAGCCAATCGCATGGCAGCAACTCAATGCATTCAGGCATCTAGACGTGGTGAACACGACTTGCTGAAGTTCAAACCGCGCATCAGAATGGGGAAGAAAGGGGATTTAAGTGACTTTGAACGTGGCATGGTTGTTGGTGCCAGACAGGCCGGTCTGAGTATTTCTGGGATTTTCGCGGTTTCAGGTTTACAGAGAATGGTGGGGAAAAGAGAAAATATCCAGTAAGCGGCAGTTGAGTGGAGGAAAATTCCTTGTTGCTGTCAGGGGAGAATGGGCAGACTGGTTCCAGATGACAGAAAGGCAACAGTAACTCAAATAACCCCTCATTACACCCAAGGTATGCAGAATACCATCTCTGAAAATACAACACATCCCACCTTGAAGCAGATGGGCTACAGCAGCAGAAGACCACACCGGGTGCCACTTCTGTCAACTAAGAACAGGAAACTGAGGCTACAATTGGCACAGAATCACCGATACTGGAGAATAGAAGATTGGAAAAACGTTTCCTGGTCTGATGAGTTTCAATTTCATCTGCAACATTCAGATGGTGGGGTCAGAATTTGGCGCATGGATCCATCCTGCCTTGTATCACCGGTTCAGGCTGGTTGTGGTGGTGTAATGGGGTGGGGGATATTTTCTTGGCACGCTTTGGGCCCCTTAGGACCAATTGGGCATCGTTTAAACCCCACGGTGTGTTGTTGCTGACCATGACCGTACTCCTCCCTGATGGTAAGGCATGATGGGTAAGTATCTGCCTGTATTTCTCAGCATCGAGGACTCCACTGATTCCTGACCAAATCTTCAACTCCATTTGCAGAAATGCAGCCCCCACCATGCTTCACAGTTGTCTGCAGACACTCATTATTGTACCGCTCTCCTCTACCTGCACCCAAATTCCTATGTTTTCCTGCATAGTTGAGTCGCTTAGCCTTGCTTCCATGTTGGAGGTTTGGCTTTTTGGTTGCAATTCTTCCATGAAGACCACTTCTGGCCAGACGTCTCTGGATGGTAGATGGGTGTACCTGGGTCCCACTGGTTTCTGCCAGTTCTGTGCTGGTGGCACTGATGGACATTTTCGGACGTGGAAGGGAAGTAAGCATGATGTGTCTTTCGTCTGCTGCATTAAGTTTCCTTGGCTGACCACTGTGTCTACGATCCTCAATATTGTCCATTTCTCTGTACTTTTTCAAAAGAGCTTGACCAGCACATCCTAAACTCCGGTCTGCTATGAAATCTCTGCCTAGGAGAGACCTTGCTGATGAAGTATAATCCCCTTGTGTCTTGTTGCTGTGCCCAGTCTTGCCATGGTGTGTGACCTGTGACATGAAAACATCTTCCACAATCTCACCTTAGTAGCAGAGTTTGGCTGTTCCTCACCCCATTTTAAACCTCCTACACAGCTGTTTCTGTTAATGATTGTGCGTCAACCTACATATTTATTTGAATTATTTCAGGTACTTATAAAGCGCCGTCAATTTACACAGCGCTTTACATATACATTGTACATTCACATCAGTCCCTACCCTCAAGGAGCTTACAATCTAAGGTCCCTAACTCACATTCATGCATATACTAGGGCCAATTTTTAGACAGGAGGCAATTTACCTACCAGCATGTCTTTGGAGTGTGGTAGGAAACCGGAGTACCCGGAGGAAACCCACGCAGGCACAAGGAGAACATGCAAACTCCAGGCAGGTGGTGTTGTGGTTGGGATTCGAACCAGCGACCCTTTTGCTGCTAGGCGAAAGTGCTATTCACTACACCACACATATAAACTGATGATCATTAGCACCTGCTTGGTATAATTGGTTCATCATACACCTGACTCTAATCCTACAAAATCCCTGACTTGTGCAAGTGTAAAGCCTCGTACACACGGGGCGACGGTCGTACGACCGAGCGGCCAAAATTGTATGTTGGCTGTTGTAACTCGCGCACTGACGTGCACTAAGCGATCGTACGACCAAGCCGAACGTAGTGACGTGTTACAAGCGTATAAAGAGGGAGTTCAGGGGAATGTGATTTGTGAATTAGAAATGTAGGTTTCCCAGAACGGACACTTGCGGGCGTTCCTGACTTCTGAGCATGCGTGTTTTGCACGTACAACTTTGTTGGCCCAACTTCTCTGTACCCACGATACAACAGTCGTACGACCGCTTGTTGTACAACCAAAGTTTTCTAGTCTGCTCACCCAACTTCTGTTGTACGACCGTCGCACGTCGGC
>BLSH010289623.1:254522-264669 GCA_018402905.1 Glandirana rugosa
CCCCCCCCCCCCCCCCAGTACAGATCCCTCCCCAATACAGCTCTTCCAAGCACAGAGTTCCCCCACACACTGCAGTACAGCTCCCCAGTATAGATCTCCCCCCTTCATGATATCCAATCACCAGATTAAACCTTCAGCTGTGTCATGTGACAAGAGATGAAAAGGAAATAAAGAGAGCATTTCTTGCTCTGAACCGCCGCTGACTCTGAGATCTGACAGCTCACAGAAGCAACAGCTGCCGCGCAGTGTCAATTTTTATGTCAAATTTCTATTTAATTTTCATCATAGTCTTTTGACTAAAGTGCCATTTTAGTTTTAGTCATATTTTAGTCATCTGAATTGTTTTAGCTTTAGTCCTATTTTAGTCAACTAAAATCTAAATCTCATTATATACTCCTGTAAAATCGAATAACATGCTATTATTTATGGTGATGTGATAAATCACAACGGCTAAATCTGTGTCTGTAGTGCGTGTTCAACCCTTAATACCATAAATAATAACATGTTATTCGATTTTTACTCCAGGAGTATATAATGAGTTTGGAAATTCTAGAGAAATGCTTAACCACTTCAGCCCCGGAAGGATTTCCCACTTTAGGACCAGAGCACTTTTTGCGATTCGGCACTGCGTCGCATTAACTGACAATTGAGCGGTCGTGCGACGTTGAACCCAAATAAAATTTCGTCCTTTTTTTACCACAAATAGAGCCTTTTTTTGGTGGTATTTGATCCCCTCTGCGTCATTTCTGATCGCCACTATAAACAAAAAAAAGAGCGACAATTTTGCAAAAAAAAAAGCATTTCTTACTTTTTGTTAAAATACAAATCCAAAAAAAATATATAAAAAAAAAACAATTTTTTTCATCAGTTTTGGCCGATTTATATTCTTCCTCATATTTTTGATTGGTTTGTACAAAAGTTGCAGCGTTTACAAATGATGAGAAGCCATTTATGGGGTTTTATTTTTTTTTTATATTTTACTAGTAATGGCAGCAATCTGCGATTTTTAGCGGTACTGCGATATTGCAGAGGACATGTCGGACTATTTTGACACTTTTTTGGGACCATTGGCATTTATACAGTGATCAGTGTTATGAAAATGCATTGATTACTGTGTAAATGTCACTGGCAGAGAAGGGGTTAACCTGGGGGGGGCTCAAAGGATTAACTCTGTTCCCTGTGTGTGTTACTCACTTTTGTTGCCAGCGGTTTAGACATTAATGGCTGTGTGTTGAGTTATTTTGAGGGGACAGCAAATTTACACTGTTATACAAGCTGTACACTCACTACTTTACATTGTAGCAAAGTGTCATTTCTTCAGTGTTGTCACATGAAAAGATAGAATAAAATATTTACAAAAATGTGAGGGGTGTACTTACTTTTGTGAGATACTGTATATGTGATTCTGCACTTCCGCATAGGCCACCGGCGTCCCCTTCTGCTGTGATTTGTCACAGCTGAAGCCGATCAGTGGGTGCCAGCCAATGGATGTCCGCTGACACCCGCTGATCGTCAGGAACAGAGGCATGTAAACAAAGCAGAGCTCCATCCTGACAGGCGAGAAGTGATGGGTTTTTTCTCCCTGAAATGCAGGGAAAGAAAATCCATCACTTCCCTTATTAAAAGCACCTCACACAGTACACAAAAATACTGGCTAGGCACACATTTAACCCTTTGATCGCCCCAGATGTGTAACCCCTTCCTAGCCAGTGTCATTAGTACAGTGACAGTGCATATTTTTAACGCTGATCACTGTATTAGTGTCACTGGTTCCCACAAAGTGTCAAAAGTGTCAGTTAGTGTCCAATTGCCTGCCGCAATATCACAGTTACGCTATAAGTCGCTGATCGCCACCATTACTAGTATAAAAGAAATAAGTCAATCAAAATTCCAGCATATACGGTATACCATACTTCCTAGACGCTATAACGTTTGCGAATAAATGTTTATTGGGATTTCTTTTTTACCAAAAATATGTAGCAGAATACATATCAGCCCAAATTGATGAAGAAATTTGATATTTTAAATTTTTTATCGGATGTTTTATAGCAGAAAGTAAAAAAATGTTTTTTTTTTTTGTTTTTTTTCAAAATTGTCAGTCTTTTTTTGTTTATAGCACAAAAAATAAAAACCACAGAGGTGATAAAAAAAAATTACATTGATTTTATTTGGGCACAGCGTCGTACGAACATGCAATTGTCAGTTAAAATAACGCAGAGCCGTATCGCCAAAAAATGGCCTGGTCATGAAGGGGGGTAAATCTTCCGGAGGGCTATTGGCTAGTACAGGCTACAGTGTATACAGTATACGCACAGTTCACTAACAAGCATGGTTTGCTATGGCAATGTATGCTTTGGTGCCTGAACAAATTTCAGCTAAGCCGCGGCTTCCCTAAAATAAAAATTAGATTCTCCTGACTGTTTTTGGGGTCAACCTAACCGCTCTTAGCAATATTAACTGTACCATACAGGAATAAATCAGTCTCTGTACAGCAGGGCACATAGTGGGAGAGGGAGAAGCAGCACAAGGAGCCTGCCAGTTCATGCGCTGACAAGGGGAATGCTGACAGGCAGAGGCGGCTCTCTAATTAGGCAAATTAGGCGGTCGCCTAAGGCCTCGCACTCACGGGGGCCTCGCAACCTCCTTATTTGACACTGACACCAGCACCGAGATAGAGAGTACTGCCACCAGCACTTTAAAGCTCTTAATATATGCAATTTATAAAGTTAATTTTTTTAATCGCTTGAATTATTTTTCCCATTATGGGCGTGAGTGGGGCCTCATGTCTAGGTTTTGCCTAAGGCCTCACAAAGCCTAGAGCCGCCTCTGCTGATAGGAGGAGAAAGCAGAGTGATAGAGAGGTGAGCTCATCGGTGTCCAGTCATAGGCTGAGGGATGGTCCAGCCCAAGCTTACAATAGATTGGGTTGAATGATGATGGTTGTCACTGAGACTGAGGACATCTTGTGCTGGAAAAGGAGTACTGCAGGTACAGCTCTGAACTGAAGGTGAGTATTGCTGAAAAATGTGTTTTTTATGTTCTCTTTTAAGGGGTTCTGCTTTACTGCATAAAGCATGAACTGTGTGTAGAGGAGCATGCATGGGTATGTGTGTGCATGTGCAGAACTTACAGAATTCCATGCGTTATTGCTTGTATTTTTATATGAATTTTAGCTTGTTGCATGTGCAGTTCAATGCATATCAGTCACTTGATTTTTTGTATTTGTACTCGAGATGCCTTTTCATACAATAGATTGTATGCCTTTCCCTGGAGGAAGCCAGAGGTACAATGCCTGCCCTCTGCTCCAGGAAGAGTTAATGGCACCTGTGATTATTGCTGCTTTGCAGAAACAAAGATTCAGTGTTCACGGCTGCCTTGTTTTTACATAGTCTCTATCAGTTCCGTATTTCAGTTCTCCATAAATAATATATATTATCTGCCTATAAACCTGCTTGAGATAACATTATTCTGCATGCAAAGTATACTGCGTCATTTCTTCTCTGCCGGACACACCAGGAAAATCTTCTAAGTACACAGGGGGTCCCAAACTGGCCAGAACCAATGCATTCTTCCCCTATTGGTCGTATCTCCTCAATCGATTCTTTACAGTGCTCCGAGATCTCATACAGGAATAGAGGGGAAATCAGTAGTTCACACCTAGGCATAAAAGTTCACATTGGTGCAAATGGGCCCTAAGATTTCCCTTCACCCGGAAGAGCTTTCCTCTCACTTCCTGTTGAGTCTCTGGAACAGGAAGTCAGGATAAATCTCCCTAATCTAATCCATCTCCCCAGATAGCAAGAAAAACCTGTTGACGTATTTGGTAGCACTGGACAAATCTTGGTGGTGGTTATGGCTGTAACTTAAAGAGGAAGTAAACCCTGATGGGGTTTACTTCCTCTATGTTACCCTGCAATGTAAAAGCATAATGGGCTAGTATGCATCCCATATGTGCCCATTATGTGCCACTTACCTGCATTGGAAGCCAGCGATGTCCCCGTCTAGGCTGTCCCTTCTGCCCCTCTTCCTCCTGGAGGCCGCGATCTCCGGCTCTGTGACTGTCTGGAGTCGCGTGATGTCACTCCTGCGCATGCGCGTGGGGGCCGCCAGTCACGGCACAATCTCAGTGAAGTAACGGGATGGAGGCCGTTTCTTCACTGCACATGTGCCCGATGACATGGGCACAGCTAGTACACTGCATATCTCCTAAATAGTACAGGTTTGGGAGATATGCAGGGAACGTATAGGTAAGCCTTATTATTGGCTTACCTGTAGGCTAAAGTGGTTGTCACGGGTTGACAACCACTTTAAACGCTTGCTGACAGCCAGCAGTACATTTACTGCTGGCAGGTTGCTCTCCCAGTCACCGCCAAGTAGCCGTACGTTGCAATGAACTTCCTGGTTTAGAGGCGTGCGTGCCCCCTGCTGATCTGTGCTGTGATTGGACGCAGCACAAGTTTTTCAGCAGGTTACAGCCAATGATTTTGGCTGTACACCTGCTGATCGGCTGGGGCCAGTCACAGCACACAGATTCCGTCTGGACTTCTCCCTGCTTTCGGTATCCAATCAGAACTGAAAGCAAGGAGAGACTCCAGCCAGATCTGTACAGTGTCTTGAAAAAGTATTCATACCCCATGAAATTATGAGCTATCTTGCAAAGAAGAATGGGCAGAAATGTCCTCTCTAGATGTGCAAAGCTGGGAGAGACTTCCCCAAAAAGACTTGCAGCTGTAATTGTAGAGAAAGGCGGTTCTACAAAGTATTGACTCAGGGGGGCGCTATACAAACGCCCCCCACACTTTTCACAGATTTATTTGTAAAACATTTTGGAAATCATTTATCATTTTCCTTCCACTTCACAATTATGAGCCACTTTGTGTCGGTCTATCACATAAAATCCCAATAAAATACATTTACGTTTTTGGCTGTAACATGACAAAATGTGGAAAATGTCAAGGGGTATGAATACTTTTCAAGTCACTGTAAAAGCGCACATGCTTACACTTGTTAGGCACACACATAGGTGTGTGCAGCCTATTGCATTAGGGGGTGCACCCCAAAGCTTAAACACACACGCCTTTCTCTGCAGCCTCAGCTGCACTGGACAGTGAATGAATGGGAAGTGCGCTGTGCTGAGCAGCTTCCTGTTCATTTACAAACTGAAGCATAGTACACACAGTTAACTATGCTTCAGTTATCAATGAACACAATGAGTGTGTTCACTGTGTTCATTTAGAAAAGGAAGGTCAGCTAAATTACATAATTACAAGCCCATCCCCCACTCTCCATTCTGTCACATCCCCCCACAGCAGCCGGGGGAAAAGGAGAGGATGGAAGCCAGCAGCACTGCTGGGGGAAAAGGTGCAACAGGGGGGGAAAGCCTGGGCAGTAGGGGGAATCTGCACATAGTGATTAGGGTGTGCTCAGGTACACCTGGCACACCCCCTGCGCATGCCTATACGCACACAGTTTATCCCTTAATTGCCCTCCTGATCACAGTGTCACCCAGATAACAATCAATCGTGCTACAAGTTTGAAAATGACTTGCTAAGCTATTGCTAGGCTTGCCGGCATACTGTCACTATAGCCAATTCATCAATATCTCCAATTACGTCACTTCCCGTTACTGTAAACCGTTTTGACACAACACCGGGAACCGTAAACACTCCTTTACATAAAGACCCGGTTCACACAGGGGCAATCCGACTTCAGGCACGACTTTGTAGGCAATTTGAACGCGACTTCAAGGCGACTTCAGCGTGACTTTGAGCGACTTACAACGTGACTTAAAGCGACCTCCATACCAGACGACTTTGCCTGTGGCCAATCAGAGAATAAATCTCTTCTGACATCATTCCTTTTACCTGGGTAAATTATTTTCTTTTTCCTGTAAAGTCGCTTCAATATAAATGGGGATCCGACTTGGAGGCGACTTCCATTGAATTCTACGGGCACAAGTCGGATGGAAGTCGCCTTGAAGTAGTACAGGAACCTTTTCTGAAGTCGGAGTGACTTCAGTAGTGTACATTAAGACATCTCCCATTCATTTAAATGGGATTTAAGATGTCAAGCGACTTGGGGCGACTTTGGCAACACAAGTCGGAGCGCAAGTCACCCGTGTGAACGGGCTCTAAGACAGCTGTCATTCATTTCAATGGGATTTTTTATGTCAAGCAACTTGTTGCGACACAAGTCGGATCCCAAGTCATTGTAGTGTGAACCGGCTCGAGGACATTGCTGTTTTGACACAACAATGGGTAATAAGGAAAATGTTGTCACGCGACACGGAGGCGGCCATTTTCTTGGCTAGTATCAGAGCGGACTAAGAATATCCGCTCATAATACCGTGTACCGGAGTGTTTACGGTTCCCGGTGTTGTGTCAAATCGGCAAGTCGTCAAAATCTGCAATGATGTACGGTTTACAGTAACCGGAAGTGACGTAATTGGAGATCTTGATGAATTGGCTATATTGACACAACACTGGGCTTCACGCGTTGGTTGCGCAATTGCAGCAAGTCCGTAATGCGTGACTCCAGATCAACTTTCTTTGCAAAATTTCTGCAAGTCTGCTGCAAGTTCTGGTTCAGTTATACCGTGAAATAGTCATCCCACCACAGGGGGCACTGTGACTTGCAGAGCTCTTGCTGTAGACTCACCACTGCAACTTTGTAATTTTGTTACAAACTGGAAAAGTGTCAACTAGAACTTGTGCTTCAAGTGCTCTGTAAGTGTACAACTTGCCAGTGAAAATGTGCAGCAAGTTAAAACGGAGTTCCACCCAAAAGTGGAACTTCCGCTGGTTGCATCCCCCCCCCCCCCCCTTAGGTGTCACATTTGACTCCTTTTGGGGGGAGGGGGAAGAGGACAGCTGTCTTTAGACGGGTGTCCTTTTCCACACATCCGGGAGCTCCCGGGGGCATTTGTTCTGGCAGCAGTAGACAAGAGAGGATTTTACTTCACTTGGGAGTGATTTTCCTTCACTTCCTGTTGTGTTTTCGGGACAGGAAATGAAAGTAAATCTCTTTAAGGGGACACAGACAGCAAAAACTGTGTGATTTTAACTATTTCCTGTTTTATTGTCACTCCACAACAGGAAGTGCCTGAGCAAGGACAGTCTTGGAAGGATCATCAGATATTATTTTAATGAAAGCTGCAAATCTAAAAAGAATGTTTGAAATCACCTTATCCTATTATCTAATGGGGGCATTTTTCAATTTTTTGCACACTTAAAAAAATCTGCTTTTTTTTTTTTTTTTGCTAGAAAAAGATTTTAACGCCTCAAACAGTTATTTATTTTCTGAAAGCAGAGGCCCTGGAGAATGAAATGGTGGTAGTTGCAATTTTTTATGTTGCACGCTATTTGTGCAACTGTCAAATGCATACTTTCAGGAAAAGAAAACACAAAAAGGAGTGTTAGTGCACACAAACATATATTAATACCTACATTTTTTTGGTAAAATATAAAAGATGGGTTGGGTAAATAGATGCCAAACATGTCAAGCGTTAAAGTGATACTAAAGGAAAATGAAAGAAAAGAAAAAATAAAAAAATAAAACATATTGCTGCAGACAGTTTTGGCACTTTTTGAGGACCAGTGACACTAATATAGTGATCAGTGCTAAAAATATGGTTGACTGTGTGCCTAGAGAGTAATTTTGTGTACTGCGTGAGAGGTGCTTTTTACCAGGGAAAGGCATGGATCAGTGTCTCTGCTTTACAGGAACACAGGACCCATGCCTTCTGTACTGACAGAGCAGCAATCTGCCTTGTTTACATAGGCAGACCACCATTCTCCCTCTGTACTGAAGGATCAGCAGGTGACGGCGGACATCGAGTCCACAGTACCTGCCGATCAGCTCCCAATGTGTATAATTGCAGATGCCCCCTACCTGAAAGTATGGGATCATGTACTAGATATACAGTATCTCACAAAAGTGAGTACACCCCTCACATTTTTGTAAATATTTTATTCTATCTTTTCATGTGACAACACTGAAGGAATGACACTTTGCTACAATGTAAAGTAGTGAGTGTACAGCTTGTATAACAGTGTAAATGTGCTGTCCCCTCAAAATAACTCAACACACAGCCATTAATGTCTAAACCATTGGCAACAAAAGTGAGTACACCCCTAAGTGAAAATGTCCACATTGGGCCCAAAGTGTCAATATTTTGTGTGGCCACCATTATTTTCCAGCACTGCCTTAACCCTCTTAGGCATGGAGTTCACCAGAGCTTCACAGGTTGGCACTGCAATCCTCTTCCCCTCCTCCATGACGACATCACAGAGCTGGTGGATGTTAGAGACCCTGCGCTCCTCCACCTTCCATTTGAGGAGCCCCACAGATGCTCAATAGGGTTTAGGTCTGGAGATGCTTGGCCAGTCCATCGCCTTTATCCTCAGCTTCTTTAGCAAGGCAGTGGTCGTCTTGGAGGTGTGTTTCGGGTCGTTATGGCCCCCCCGCTGAGCGCCCTTATAGCGAGCTGCTTGCAATGGGGGCACTCATGGGTGCTCACTCCCAAGCTCCGCCCCCGCTCCCTCCTCACTGGCTGCGATTGACAAAACATGAAGACAAAACAATTTCAGCCTTTAGAACCACTTTAAAATTTTGCACGCCCATGATATGACCTACTATGTAATTCCTTTAATCATGCTGTGTTGTGCAAAAAATTGCAGCAGATCAACATTTTTCCCAGCACACCATGCTTTGGGCACATAGACAGCAATGGCATCTTTCATTGTCCTTGCGTTGGTGAAAACGCACGCTCGGCGCACTAGGTGTGAATGAGTCCTCAATGTTGGTAACCGCACTGAACTCATTAATATTAATGAGCTGGTAGAGCATGTGAAAGGCAGCATCATACACCAAGGAAAAAAATCATGCGTTCATTTCATATACAGGATCTGCGTCCTGAAGTCGCTCGGCAAACATCAAACAAATAATAAAACTTAGAGGAGGATGAGCGGGATTGGAGCAAGTGATAGGAGAGCCAGATAAGAGATGTCACCATCTGTTTCCGCTCTCTGTTGTGCAGCGACGGCGGCCATTACATCCAAATCATTATCTTTTATTTGAGCAGCAATTAGCCCAGAGCGGCGCAGCGTCCGCAGGATCATGGAGGCGCCATCCCGCCACACCGAGAGGCATAGGTGTGTGCAGCCTATTGCATTAGCTCAAATACATGTGCGTGTGTATGTATGTACGTATGTGTAATACAAATATATATATATACACCCAAACACTCTTACATATAAATGTAAAAAACAGAAGGGCAGAGGTTGGTATCAGTAGGGCAGTGGACGATGTCAGAATTTTTTATTATTTTGTTTTTGTATTATTTTACAATTTTATGTTTATATTCTTTTTTACATATGTCTTTTTTTTTTTTTTTACTTTTTTTTAGGAGCCCCATTGGCAGGCTTTGGGGAAATATCAGCAGGGGGAATCTGCATCGGATCTGGTGATTAGGGTGTGCCCAGGCACACCCCCTGCGCACACCTATGCTGAGAGGACATATAGGAACCCATGTACTACAGAAGGGTTTTAAGCAACCATCGAACATCGACCGTTCATGACTGCAGCATTGCTCACAAAACTGGAAATGTTACAAAATGTCCCTTTATTTTTTGGATTTTGTTACATTTTGTATACATTTAGAATACAAAATACAGGAATTATTTTGCATGTTGGACAAAAACCAAAAAAAAAAAAGGTATGTCAGGAATGTATACATTTTACCATCTTTATTACCTTAGATCAGGATTCTGCAGGCTTTTCAGTACCAGAGCCACATTCATGGCTCACAAATATTGGTGGGCAAAATAAAAAAAAAAACCTAAAATGAGTGACTGAATGTTAACTGGATTTTTTTCCTTTGCATTCAGTGTGAGCAGAGCCGGCCCTACCATGGGTCCCAGTGGGTCCATTGGACCCTGGCAGCACTTTGAGAGGGGCAGAAAATTGAACCATGGCCGCCTCTCCTTCTCTTCTATTTACCTAGAAAATTAATGACCAAGATTTTGTTTTGTGTGTCATGATGAGAACTGCCCCCCCCCCCCTGCTCTGCCTGCCCCTATACTACCTTAGCCCACCTCTATACTACCCTAGCCTGTCTATATACTACCCTAGCCTGTCTATATACTAC
>BLSH010289623.1:272958-290838 GCA_018402905.1 Glandirana rugosa
CTGGCGGACTGGTACTCCCTGTCGGTGAAAGACGTACGGCTAAACACGTTTTTAGGACAGACGGATAACCTACCCCTTTCACGCCCTGAACAGGGTTGGACCTCCACCCCAATACAGAGACGTTAGGGCAGTTATGCAGCCAGTGACACAGGTGGGGCAATTATGCAGCCAGTGACACAGTTGGGGGCAGTTTGCAGCCAGTGACACAGGTGGGGGCAGTTATGCAGCCAGTGACAGTTGGGGGCAGTTTGCAACCAATAACACAGGTGGGGCAGTTTGCAGCCAGTGACACAGGTGGGGGCAGTTATGCAGCCAGTGACACAGGTGGGGTACATTGCAGAGACATAACCCCACCTCCAGGTTGGGACAAGTCCCGCACTTTCCCCATCCAATAGGCAGACAGGATTTTTGCACAAATCGGCATGCAGAAAGTGGCTGTCCCTCATGGTCAGGCGGTCACCGGGGAGTCAGGGTCTCTGTGGAGTGGGAGTCATGTCCGCTGCCACAGTGACTCGGCCACCGGCCACCGCATCCAATCACACTGAGCCGGAGGCTCAGTGCAGACAATCAAGCTATAGGTGTGTGGCTGTTCAGCGCACCCATATCGCTTATAATGGCCGGCCTATAGGCTCACTGCTTGGCTGTCAGGTGACAGCCAAGGAGCCGAAAAAAAAAATAAAGTCAAAGTACCGGCGCCACCTGCAGGGGGGCGGGGTTGACTTTTTTTTTTTTACAAAAAACACCAGCTATATAACCTGATCTGTGAGGCTGAGCTATATATTCTGATCTGTAATGCTGAGCTGTATACCCTGATCTGTGATGCTGAGCTATATACCCTGATCTGTGATGTTGAGCTATATACCCTGATCTGTGAGGCTGAGCTATATACTCTGATCTGTAATGCTGAGCTATATGCCCTGATCTGTGATGCTGAGCTATATACCCTGATCTGTGAGGCTGAGCTATATACCCTGATCTGTGAACCTGAGCTATATACTCTGATCTGTAATTCTGAGCTATATACCCTGATCTGTGATGCTGAGCTATATACCCTGATCTGTGAGGCTGAGCTACATACCCTGATCTGTGATGCTGAGCTATATACCCTGATCTGTGAGGCTGAGCTATATACCCTGATCTGTGAGGCTGAGCTATATACCCTGATCTATGAGGCTGAGCTATATTGCCTGATCTGTGAGGCTGAGCTATATACCATGATCTGTGAGGCTGAGCTATAAACTTTGATCTGTGATGCTGAGCTGTATACTCTGTCCTGTGATGCTGAGCTTTATACTCTGTCCTGTGATGCTGAGCTGTATACTGTGTCCTGTGATTCTGGGGCTGTATACTGTGCCCTGTGATGCTGAGCTGTATACTCTGTCCTGTGATGCTGATCTGTATACTCTGTCCTGTGATGCTGAGCTGTATACTCTGCCCCGTGATGCTGAGCTGTATACTGTGTCCTGTGATGCTGAGCTGTATACTTTGTCCTTTGATGCTGAGTTGTATACAGTGTCCTGTGATGCTGAGCTGTATACTCTGTCCTGTGATGCTGAGCTGTATACTCTGTCCTGTGATACTGAGTTGTATACTGTGTCCTGTGATGCTGAGCTGTATACTGTGTCCTGTGATACTGAGCTGTATACTCTGCCCTGTGATGCTGAGCTGTATAATGTGTCCTGTGATTCTGGGGCTGTATACTGTGCCCTGTAATGCTGAGCTGTATACTCTGTCCTGTGATGCTGATCTGTATACTCTGTCCTGTGATGCTGAGCTGTATAGCATGTCCTGTGATTCTGGGGCTGAATACTGTGCCCTGTGATGCTGATCTGTATATTCTGTCCTGTGATGCTGATCTGTATACTCTGTCCTGTGATGCTGAGCTGTATACTCTGTCCTGTGATGCTGAGCTGTATACTCTGTCCTGTGATACTGAGTTGTATACTGTGTCCTGTGATGCTGAGCTGTATACTGTGTCCTGTGATACTGAGCTGTATACTCTGACCTGTGATGCTGAGCTGTATACTGTGCCCTGTGATTCTGGGGCTGTATACTGTGCCCTGTGATGCTGAGCTGTATACTCTGTCCTGTGATGCTGATCTGTATACTCTGTCCTGTGATGCTGAGCTGTATACTCTGTCCTGTGATACTGAGCTGTATACCCTGCCCTGTGATGCTGAGCTGTATATTATGTCCTGTGATGCTGAGCTGTATACTTTGTCCTGTGATGCTGAGCTGTATACTATGTCCTGTGTTTCTGGGGCTGTATACTCTGTCCTGTGATGCTGAGCTGTATACTCCTGACACTATGGGTGGAAGCAAGTGGAATACATGGGACGGAGTGGGTGGATTCTATGAGAGGTGGCGCTTATGGGGAGTGGGAAGGGTCAAAAAGGAAGGGCGGGTCTGCCCCACCCTAAAACTTCACCAGCCATCACTGGTACTGAATAGTTTTTATAAAAATGAAAGTAATAAAGTCACAATAAAAAATAATGCTTTGATATGATCAGAAGAGAGAGGTGGGGGTGTGGGGGGTAAACTTGGGTAAAGCCTTGACATACATTTTAAGGCTGAAACCACGAGAAACAGCTGAACTATGCTGTATGCCTATACAATTTGAATTGTGTCCAGCCACTTTTGTGATTCATATACTTCTGCCAGACATAGCTGTGCTGTGTGGCGGAGCTGTGTAAATCCCAGGACTGGATGAACAGAAATACAAATTCTTTGGCAAAGTAGCTCTAGCTGTTTGTCTGCAGTCCAGCTTTAATTAGCTTCCATTTTTGGTGAATCTCTCTGTGATGTGACTTGCTTGTAGGACGGCCTTTGCCTTGCTACAATTTTGCCTTCTTCCCCCATTGTAGGCAGGAGGAAAAAAAATAGTTTTGTTTTCGTTTCGGTTCATTCTTTCAGTTATTTCGTTTTATTAAATTTGTTTGATTCGTTTAATTCGTATTCAGGATTCGTATTCAGAATTCGTCTTCTGTATTTTTCAAATTTTCTTTGAATGTATTTTTTTTTCTCGATTCGAAACATTCGAATTGATAAATCGATAAATTGAATTGAAAATCGTAGATTTTTTTTTCCGATTCGAATGCGGCAGCATTGTTGTTCATACACATTGATCTCGTTTGTATTAATAATACGTTTATTCAAAATATGTGAAATGTTCTAATTAATAAAAGTAATTACTATCAACATTTTACTATGTACAATGCTGTGCAGAAGTTTTAGCCAGCTGAGAAAAAATAATGCCAAGTACAAATTCCTTTAAATATTTATAGTTTATTGGTTTCTTTTTATCAGTTTTATACCTGCAATGTAAATGGACAAAAGAAAAATCTTCATCAAATGATTACAATGATTCTTTAACCCCTTCCTTACAGGGCCATTTCTGGCACTCCTCTCTTACATGTAAAAATCATAATTTTTTTGCTAGGAAATGAATCAGAACCACCATTAGATATGTTTTTTTTTAGCAGGGACTCTAGGGAATAAAATGGCGAACGCGTTTTTTTTTGGAAAAGAAACAGTTTAGTGAATTAAAAAAATACAAAACAGTAAAGTCCAATTTTTTTGTAGGTTATAAAAGAGGATGTTATGCCGAGTAAATTGATACCCAACATGTCACGCTTTAAAATTGCGAACTGTCGTGGAATTGCGCCAAATGTTGGTACTTAAAAATCTCCATAGGCGACGCTTTAAAACATTTTACAGGTTACATGTTTAGGGTTACAGAGGAGGTCTAGTGCTAGAATTGTTGCTCTCGCTCTAACGCATGCGGCGATACCTCACATGTGTGGTTTGAACACTGGTTACATATGTGGGCGGGGCTTACGCATGCGTTCGCTTCTGCACACGGGGACGGGGGGACTTTAATTTTTTTTTTTATTATTATTATTATTATTTATTTTATTTTTACACTGTCCCTTTAATTATTTTTTTTCATCACTTTTATTCCTATTATTAGGAATGTAAACATCCCTTGTAATAGGAATGGTGCGTGACAGGTCCTCTTTATTGCGAGCTGTGGGGTCAATAAGACCTCACATCTCTCCTGCAGGCTGGAAAGACCGAGATCAGAAAAAAAAATTCCGATCCCGGCCTTTCCAGCCGTGATCACAGCTTTGTTTCCTAAAGCCGGCACGGACGTGACGTCATAACGTCGTGCCCGGGCCTCCGAGGGTCATAGAGATGACTGGTGACCAGATGGTCATCTCCCTGACGGCAATCTGGCGGTGACGGATCTCTTCTCCCTGCCGCCGATCGTACGGGCGGCCCGGGAGAAGCACCAAATGGTGGCGGGAGGGGGGCATCCCCTCCCGCTGCCTGTAAGAACGATCAAGCGTCTGAACTGCCACTATGATCATTGTTATGGTGCACAGAATCGCCAGCCTGAAAGAATGATATCTGGATGGTGCTTGTAGCTGCTGGCACCGTTCAGATATCACCCCTCAAAGTCCAGGATGTCCATGGAGGTCCTACCAGCGGGAAGGGGTTAACCACTTGCCGAGCGCCCGCTGCAGCGCGATGAAAGCAGCGCTCGCGCGCTCACTGTGTTCCGGGGGCAGGGAGCGGGCAGGGCGGACTCGATCTCCACCGGCTACCCGCGATGGCTCCCCCACAGTGAGAGAACGGAGGTCCGGATATGTAAACATGGATCTCCGTTCTGACAGAGGGGGAAGGGCTGTGATCACTGCCCTCCCCCTGCCAGCCCAGCCCCCATACAGTTAGAACACACTGAGGGAGCACAGTTAACCCTTAAAGCGCCCCCTCCAGGTTAACCCCTTCACTGCCAATGGCATTTACACAGTAATCAGTGCATTTTTATAGCACTGATCGCTGTATAAATGCCAGTGGTCCCAAAAAAAGTGTCAACATGGTCCGACACGTCCGTCCCAATATTAAAGTCCCGATAAAAATCACAGATCACCGCCATTACTAGTTAAAAAAAAAAATTGTAAAAATGCCAGAAATTAATTCTCATCATCCGTAAACGCGGCAACTTTTGCGCAAACCAATCAATAAGCGTCGATTGCTATTTTTTTAACCAAAAATATGAGGAAGAATATAAATTGGCCAAAACCGATGAATAAATTTGTTTTTTTTTTTTGGATTTGTATTTTAGCAAAAAGTAAGAAATATTGTTTTTTTTTTTTTGCAAAATTGTCGCTCTTTTTTTGTTAATAGCGGCAATCAGAAATGACGCAGAGGGGATCAAATACCACCAATAGAAATCTCTATTTGTGGGGGAAAAAGGACACAAATTTTGTTTGGGTACAACGTCGCATGACCGTGCAATTGTCAGTTAAAGCGACGCAGCGCCGAATCGCGAAAAGTGCTCTGGTCCTACAGTGGGAAATCCTTCCGGGGGTGAAGTGGTTAACTCACAATTAGATATAATATTGGATTAGAGGAAAAACTTCATGATAGAGGATACAACTGCTTTAACAAAAACAGCATTGTTTAGAAATGGTGCTCCAATAACGCACAGTCTTTGATTTCAACAATATGTTTACAGTTCGAATTTGAATGGAATTCGATGTAAAATTTGAGTCGAATTTCAATTTGGATTTCAGAAATTCTGACAAATTTAGTTTTGTTATTCTGAGAATTTGGCCAAATAAGTTTGTACCGTATTTCGGGGAATTGGATATATCCGAATAATAAAAAATGTGTCCAATTATTTATTCGTAACGAAAAGAACCACGCATGGCTACCCCATTGTCAGCCATCAAGCGCTCCAGGCCTGGCGCTTTATACAGGAGGGCCAAGTCTCTTCTGCCTTTACAGCTTCTTACCTCCTAATATTAAAATACAAATTAGCATAAGGCCTCTTTCACATTTGTGCGACTTGGGGCTGCACGTTTTGTTTCAGGCAGAAAGTCGCACAATTTTTGCTGCGATTTTTACAGCGATTTTGTACAGGTCAATAGGTCACCAATGTAAAAAGCAGTAAAATGCCTGTTACCTGCCTAAAAAGAAGCTCATGTACTTTTTTGAGCTTCAGGTTCCATTCACACCTCATCGTTTTCAGCTCGTAAAACGCTCTCAAAACGCTCCTCTCTGCAGCTCCAAAATGCCCAACAAGCAAAGTCCCATTCATTTCAATGGCCCCTGTGAGCGTTCTGTCGCCTGAAGCAAAACGCCTGAAGCTCATAAACGTACACAAGCTTCTTTTTAGGCAGATTACAGGCGTTTTACTGCTTTTTACATTGGTGACCTTTTGACCTGTATAAAATCCCAGTGAAAATCGTGCGACTTTCTGCCTGAAACGAAACACTCAGGTGTGAATGCAACCTCAGGCGTTTTGCTTCAAAACGCTCAGATGTGAACGGGGGCCATTAAAATGAAAGGGACTTTGCTTGTTGGGCGTTTTGGAGCTGCAGAGAGGAGCGTTTTACGTGCTGAAAACGCTCAGGTGTGAATGGGCCCTGAAAGTAGCGCAATTTTACCGCAATTTTGCTGCGATTTTTACTGTGGTTTTGAAGCGACTTAAAGCAATGCCTGTGTAATTCTGAGGTCTATGGACCTCATGTCGCATCAAAGTCGGACCAAAGTAATGCAGGGACTACTTTGAAGTCGCTGCAGCTTGAAGTCACATAAATATGCATGGTACTCATTGAAAATCATGGGGTATGACTTGTCATGCGACTTTGGAGTCCCAAGACGCAGGATAAGTCGCACAATTGTGAAAGGGGCCTGAGGGAGATTCTTCCTTAATTTCAGCATTTTACAATATTTGTCACCCCACACAAGACAAGCCCTGCCCCTTTTTGGGCTCAAAATCCTTTAAGAGTCCCATGAAAACTGGGGCCATTGGGAGATATTACTTTGGCAGTGCCGGGACAAGATCATCCAGCGCCCAGGGCAAATTGTGCCCCTTCCCCTTCATTATGTACAAGCTTATGAGTAGGAGAGAGAGAGAGCACAGCCCACCCCTGCTCCCGGCTCTCTGCTCCTCTCCTTGCAGCTTCCAGCTCTGGCCTGACAGAAGTAGTGATGCCGTTGCCACTACTCCGGCTGCAGGAGCGAGTATTGTGGGCGCGCGTGCACGCAGCCAGAGGCGCGCTCGCACGCTAGCGGGGGAGCCAGTGAGCGGGTGGAGCGGACCTGATGTGTGCCAGCCACCCGTGATCGCTCCCCAGCAGTGACAGAATGTATGAAAACACGCAGATCCCCGTTCTTACAGGGGAGAGGGGAGTGATCGAATGTTCCCTGTATATGGGAGCAGCGATCTCTCTCCTCCCCAAGTCATCCCAGCCCCCACACAGTTAGAAACACTAAGCAGGGAACACATTTAACCCTTTGATCGCCCCCTAGTGTTAACCCCTTCCCTGCCAGTGTAATTTATACAGTAATCAGTGCATTTTCATAGCTCTGATCGCTGTATAAATGTCAGTGGTCCCAAAAAAAGTGTCAAAAGTGTCCGACATGTCTGCCGCAATATCGCAGTACCGCTAAAAATCGAAGATCACCGCCATTACCAGTAAAAAATAAATAAATAAAAACATCATAAATTAATTCTCATCATTTGTAAATGCTATAACTTTTGCGCAAATCAATCAATATATGCTTATTGCGATTTTTTTACCAAAAATATGAGGAAGAATATAAATCAGCCTAAACTGATGAATAGATTCATTTTTTTTTTTTTTGATTTGTATTATAGCAAAAAGTAAAACATATTGGGTCTTTTTCAAAATCATCGCTCTTTGTTTGTTTATAGGGCAAAAAATAAAAACCGCAGAGGTGATCAAATACCACCAAAAGAAAGCTCTATTTGTGGGGGGAAAAAGGAAGTCAATTTCGTTTGGGTACAACGTCACACGACCGCGCAATTGTCAGTTAAAGCGACGCAGTGCCGAATCCCACAAAATGCTCTGGTCAGGAAGGGGGTAAATCCTTCCGGGGCTGAAGTGGTTAATCTGCTTATATATTGCCTTCCCCAATTCATCTCTCCTTCTTTATCAACATGCTAATGAAAACCTTTTATTTTTACTGGGTCTCTGTACTTCTCTATGAAAAGCAGGCAGATCATGGCTGGTGGGAGGGGCCGGCGGGATGCTGCACATCGTTTTCTGATCATCTCAGTGCTCCTCTCAGGATTAAAGCAGTGGGCTGGCTCTTGGGAGGAGTTATGCAAATATCAAAATGTCTTGATAGGTGGGTGTCTGTCAGGAGGAGTGGGCGTTCCTAGGCAGATTGTATTTGCATACAGACCACCACCCTAGTTAGCACCCACATATTATCCTGAGTCTCTATGATTGAAAGTGAAATACAATAAATAAAAAGCACAGGTCAAGATGATGCTGGACGTCCTCCAGCCAGGAAAAGAGGCGGAGCTCTATCTGACTTGCTGCAGCTTGTAATGCACATTGCGAGAAGCCCACAGTGTGCGGTGAAATCAGAGTAAGGAATTTCAGTCCAGGAGTGGAGCCGGTACACCTGTGCAAGACTGAAGGGAAGGCCGGAGGTCAGATTTTAATGCTTATAAGTTGATCATTTTTCTTTTTGTGTGTATAGATAACTTTTTTGTGCTGATAACATGAAATAAGGAGAATCTTTCAAGGGTTAAAGGTTTCCAAACTATAAATACACCCAAAATGCAGGCACCAGGTACCACTGTAAGCCCCCATTCACACTGGTGTGACTTGTCATGCGATTTGACGGGTCCAAATCCCAAGTACTGAAGTATGACCAGTCTCTGACCATCTACTGTGCTATGACCAGTTTCTGACCATCTACTGTGCTATGACCAGTCTCTGACCATCTACTGTGCTATGACCAGTCTCTGACCATCTACTGTGCTATGACCAGTCTCTGACATCTACTGTGCTATGACCAGTCTCTGACATCTACTGTGCTATGACCAGTCTCTGACCATCTACTGTGCTATGACCAGTCTCTGACCATCTACTGTAATGTGACCAGTTTCTGATCATTTACTATAGTATGATCAGTCTCTGACTTTCTCCTGCAGTATGACCACTCTCTGATCATGACTACTCTCCTGTAGAATGACCATTCTCTAACCATCTCCTGTAGTATGACCAGTCTCTGACCCTCTACTGTAGTATGACTAGTCTCTGACTTTCTCCTGTAGTATAACCAGTCTCTGACCATCTACTGTAGTATAACCAGTCTCTGACCATCTACATCCACTTTCTAACCATCCACTGTAGTATGACCACTCTCTAACCATCCCCTGTATCCCCAGTCTCTGACCATCCACTGTAATATGACCGGTTTCTGATCACTTCCTGTAGTACAGTGGTTCTCAACTCCGGTCCTCGGGACCCACTAACAGGCCAGGTTTGCAGGATAACTGAAATGCATCACAGGTGATATCATTTGCTGCTCAGTGATTGCAGTATTCTAGTCTGCATCTCCCCAAGGTAATACTTAAAATCTGGCCTGTTGGTGGGTCCTGAGGACCGGAGTTGAGAACCACTGCTGTAGTATGACCAGTTTCTAACCCTCTACTGAAGCATGACCAGTCTCTGACTCTCTACTGTAATATGACCAGTCTCTGACTTTCTCCTGTAGTATGACCAGTCTCTTACCATGGATTGTAGTATGACCACTTTCTAACCATATACTGTAGTATGACCAGTCTCTAACCATCTCCTGTTGTATGACCACTCTCTGATCATCTACTGTAGTAGGACCAGTCTCTGACCAATTCCTGTAGTATGACCACTCTCTGATCATCTAATGTAGTGTGAGAAGGCTTTGACCATCTCACTGGATGGTCAGAGACTGGTCATACTTCAGTAGATGGTCAGAGAGTGGTCATACTACAGTAGATGGTCAGAGACTGGTCATATTACAGGAGAATGTCATACCAGTCTCTGACCTTCTCCTGTAGTATGACCTCCAGTCTCTTACCATGTACTGTAGTGTGACCACTTTTTAACCATCTACTGTAGTGTGACCACTCTCTGATCATCTACTGAAATATGAACAGTCTCTGACCATTTCCTGTAGTATGACCAATCTCTAATCATCTACTGTAGTATGAGAGGTCTTTGACAGACAAGTCTCTGACCATCACCTGTAGTATGGCCAGTCTCTAACCACCTCTTGTAGTATGACCAGTCTCTGAACATCTACTGTACTATGACCAGTCTCTGACTTTCTTCTGTACTATGACCAGTCAATGACTTTCTTCTGTAGTATGACCCCTCTTTAACCATCTACTGTAGTATGACCACTCTTTAACCATCTACAGTAGTATGACTACTCTCTGACCATCTACTGTAGTATGACTACTCTCTGACAATCTACTCAAGTATGACCAGTCTCTGACCATCTACTGTAGTATGACCAGTCTCTGACCATCTACTGTAGTATGACCAGTTTCTGACTTTCTCCTGTAGTATGACCACTCTCTGATCATCTACTATAGTATCTACTATAGTATGACCACTCTGTGACATCTACTGTGGTAGGACCACTCTCAAACCACCCCCTCTAGTATAACCAGTCTCTGACCTCCTACTGTAGTATGACCACTTTTTAACCATCTACTGTAGTATGACCACTCTCTGATCGTCTGCTGAAATATGAACAGTCTCTGACCATTTCCTGTAGTATGACCAATCTCTAATCATCTACTGTAGTATGAGATGTCTTTGACCATCTCCAGTAATATGACAAGTCTCTGACCATCACCTGTAGTATGACCAGTCTCTAACCACCTCTTGTAGTATGAGCAGTCTCTGACCATCTACTGTACTATGACCAGTCTCTGACTTTCTTCTGTAGTATGACCACTCTTTAACCATCTACTGTAGTATGACTACTCTTTAACCATCTACTGTAGTATGACCACTCTCTGACCATCTACTGTAGTATGACTACTCTCTGACAATCTACTCAAGTATGACCAGTCTCTGACCATCTAATATAGTATGACCAGTCTCTGACCATCTAATGTAGTATGACCAGTCTCTGACCATCTACTGTAGTATGACCACTCTTTAACCATCTACTGTAGTATGACCAGTCTCTGACCATCTACTGTAGTATGACCAGTTTCTGACTTTCTCCTGTAGTATGACCACTCTCTGATCATCTACTATATATCTACTATAGTATGACCACTCTTTGACATCTACTGTAGTAGGACCACTCTCAAACCACACCCTCTAGTATAACCAGTCTCTGACCTCCTACTGTAGTATGACCACTTTTTAACCATCTATTGTAGTATGACCACTCTCTGATCGTCTGCTGAAATATGAACAGTCTCTGACCATTTCCTGTAGTATGACCAATCTCTAATCATCTACTGTAGTATGAGATGTCTTTGACCATCTCCAGTAATATGACAAGTCTCTGACCATCACCTGTAGTATGACCAGTCTCTAACCACCTCTTGTAGTATGAGCAGTCTCTGACCATCTACTGTACTATGACCAGTCTCTGACTTTCTTCTGTAGTATGACCACTCTTTAACCATCTACTGTAGTATGACCACTCTTTAACCATCTACTGTAGTATGACCACTCTCTGACCATCTACTGTAGTATGACTACTCTCTGACAATCTACTCAAGTATGACCAGTCTCTGACCATCTAATGTAGTATGACCAGTCTCTGACCATCTAATGTAGTATGACCAGTCTCTGACCATCTAATGTAGTATGACCAGTCTCTGACCATCTAATGTAGTACGACCAGTCTCTGACCATCTACTGTAGTATGACCACTCTTTAACCATCTACTGTAGTATGACCAGTCTCTGACCATCTACTGAAGTATGACCAGTCTCTGACCATCTACTGTAGTATGACCAGTTTCTGAATTTCTCCTGTAGTATGACCACTCTCTGATCATCTACTATATATCTACTATAGTATGACCACTCTTTGACATCTACTGTAGTAGGACCACTCTCAAACCACCCCCTCTAGTATAACCAGTCTCTGACCTCCTACTGTAGTATGACCACTTTTTAACCATCTACTGTAGTATGACCACTCTCTGATCGTCTACTGAAATATGAACAGTCTCTGACCATTTCCTGTAGTATGACCAATCTCTAATCATCTACTGTAGTATGAGATGTATTTGACCATCTCCAGTAATATGACAAGTCTCTGACCATCACCTGTAGTATGACCAGTCTCTAACCACCTCTTGTAGTATGAGCAGTCTCTGACCATCTACTGTACTATGACCAGTCTCTGACTTTCTTGTGGAGTATGACCACTCTTTAACCATCTAATGTAGTATGACTACTCTCTGACAATCTACTCAAGTATGACCACTCTCTGACCATCTACTGTACTATGACCAGTCTCTGACCATCTACTGTACTATGACCAGTCTCTGACTTTCTTCTGTAGTATGACCACTCTTTAACCATCTACTGTAGTATGACCACTCTCAAACCATCCCCTGTAGTATGACCAGTCTCTGACCATCTACTGTACTATGACCAGTCTCTCACTTTCTCCTGTAGTAAGACCACTCTCTGACCATCTACTGTAGTATGACCACTCTCTGACCGATTTGTACAGCATTGAGCATTATATGCAACCCTTTGGTGATGTAAGTAGTCGCTACTAAGCCCTCTATATGTAGTAAGCTGACCACCACTGCTTTATACCATAGAAGAGCCTACAATATGAAGTGGCTGCTATGAGAGATGCAGACCGGGACAGGCAGACATGATTACTTAGGGATGGGAGGGTAGCCTCGAGCTTCACATGAGCTTTTTACTAAATAGGTAAATAGATATCGTGCATAGACAGCACAGCACGCTGTACAACACAAACACACACAGCAAACACACAGAGCAAACAGGCAGGGCTGTGTGAGCAGGATATGTGAATGAACTCCGCACAGATCGTCAGTGCATCCCGGACACATTGCACCTGCCTTCTCTTTCTCATTTATATTATCCCCCCACATATCGAATATTACATTTTACTTAGATCTGATGTTTGATTAGGTTTGGGATCCCTTTAATTTTATTGGCAAATTATGAAATCTTCGGCCTCAATGGACTACAATTTTTGATTGTGAAATCCAGAAGTTCCTGTTTGATTGCTATTCAATGGAATTAGGATACACAGGAAAACGGCAACACAAATATTTGTCATTTATAACATAAAGGAAAAATAAATTATTAAGGAGTGACGTAACAGGATAAAAAAAAAAAAGTCCTCAGTGACACCTGCCCTCTCCCCTGTCTTATTTTATATTCAATCATATTTCCGACAGAGTCACTGCCCATGCAGAAATACGATCGGAAATCATTTGATTGTTCGATGCGCCATATACTTAAAGTGGGCCTTCCCCCTAAGGGTCACGTTGTGCTGCCTGGTCCCTCCTCCTTCTTAAACAAATGGGCATTTTTTTATTTTTTTTTACAAAGTGATTTATTCCTTCTGCAAAGCAGCACTTTTGTATTTTTCACCTATAGGCAAGAGTTTCTCCCCACCCCCTGCGCATGTGAAGATGTGCTGCAGGGCTCGGGTACCAAGAGAGCCCTGCGGCGCATGTGTACACGCGCCTGGGTTTCCCATCCATCTGCGCACGTGCAGGGTTTGCACCCATGTGCAAAGACTGCTAAAAGGAAAGTCCAAAGCCTTCGCTGCCTTTGCACATGCGTGTTGAAATCACCTGTGCATGCGCAGGTGTGCTGACAGGCTCTGCCAGGACCCAAAGGCTGGGCAGAGCCTGTGCACCTGCGCCATAATGGTGGCAACCGAGGGGGTGGAGCCACCTAGGAGGTGGACTGAAGTTCTGCTTTAACCCCTTGACCCCGGCTGCACGCATGGATGCAACCTTATTAAAACAGTTTACCATGCTGAGAGAGTGCTCCCTGCATGGTAGCCGATTGGGTACCGGAAAGATCCTGATACATATTGGCCATCAGGAGAATTCCGATCATGTGACCACTGTTGCAGCCAATCACAGCGGTCACATGACCTGAATGCCCGCTTCCGCCTCTCAGCTTTTAAGACTGGGAGGCAGTCGGGGTAACTAGGACCTTCAGGGCCCTGGTGCAAGAAATTAGGAAGGGCCCCCCTGACCACTGGCCAGGGCCCTTTCCGCTGATCCTGGGGCCCTTTATTACGGTCCTGCAGGGGCACCCTTTCACAAGTTCTGCAGCGGGCCCCCTTTCTGCCATCTTCGGCCTCCCCATGGTGGTGAAATGCCAGGGCCCGGTCACAATAGCAACCTTTGCAATCCTGATAGTTTTTTTTTATTATTTTTTACCATTTCATTTTATTTTTTACTAATTTATTTTTATATTTTTTTACAATTTATTTTAGGAGCTCTGTTGGGGGGCTTTGATGAGATATCTGGGGGTCTAAACAAACCTCAGCCCTCAATCTCCACCTGTGTAGCTTCAGCTGCACAGAATGAATGGACAGGAATCGCTGTGCACTGAGCCTCCCATTCATTCAGAAACGGAAATATAGTAAAAACAGTTTACTATGCTTCAGTTATGAATGAACCAATTGGTACCAATCACTGACTCTGTCCATTCAGAAAAGGAAGGAGCCGGTAAATGACAAATTTACTGACCCGTTCCCATCTCTCCATCATGACTCATCTTCTACAGCAGCTGGCAGGAGAGAGGAGGGGGGAAGACAGCAGCTCTGTGGGGGGACCAGGGAAGCACACAGGGACCCTGGGAACAGCAGAAGACAAGTAAACTGGATAGGAGGGGCAGCGGGGGCAGCATATAGAGGAACCAATCTCCTCCATTAGGAGGAAAATGGAGGAGATTGGTTCCTCTATATGCTGCCCCTCCTATCCAGGTGTACAAGGGAGGTACATAGGCCAGCTGGAGCATGGGGCCCAGTTGCAATTGCCTTGATTAAATTGATCCGTTTTGCTCCATACTGATCGCTGACACAGTATGTGTCTTTCTGATAACTCATAAATCCAATCATGTTATCTGATTCTGTGAAAAAAACATTGGATCAGATTGCTACATGTGTGGCCACCATAAGGGCCCAATACATATATGCGTTATTGTAACATTTGCGTGATCTCAGAGGTTACCACAACATGCGTTACTGTATTGCAGCGACATTCATTTTGAATGACACCCCCAGGGCCAGGACAAGGGGTGGGCAAGAGGAGAAGCTGCCCAGGGCACAGCAGAGCAAGGAGGCAAAGAATGGACACAGGGCAGTAAATCCATTCTACTGCATGCATTAAGAGAGGAAGAGGAGGTACATTTCCGCATCCTTGCTCTGGGAACTAAACGAACCTGTACCGGTACTGGACACCCCAATTCTGTAAGGCAACACGCCTGCATCGTAGCACACTGCAACGTTGCATGGAGAAATTGGTCTTGGGCTTTTCTTAGCATGGTAAGGTGCATTGGCAGGCCGTTATTTCCAATGGGCTGCTGCAATGAGCATTAATGCACGCTTTGAAGTAAATAGGCCCTAACTGCCTCCCTCTCCTTTATGCGATCTCATTTAAAGTGGACCTGTCTTGAAAAGAAATATGGGGGCTATCAGTGTTGGACTCCTTTTGAAAATGTCCATTGCTTAATTATGATGATCCTCTGGCTTCGGTACTTCCTAAATCGCTGACTGGGACCACATTTACAGATTAGGAAAGTAAGAAGTCCTTATTTGCTTGAAGTCATTTGGTGACTCCAAGTTCTTGAAGCCAGAGGATCAGCATGGCAACCAAGATTTCCAAGTGGACACGTCACCATTGACAGCCTCTGTGTTTCTTGCATGACAAGTTGTGCTTACATAGGCAGATGAGGAGTTCACTCCGACTATCCTAATCTGCAGGCTTGTGCTATGTCAGTGACGCAAGGATTGCAGCCAGTACAAGTGTGTAAGGCAGGGGTTCTCAACTCCGGTCCTCGGAACCCACTAACAGGCCAGATTTTAAGTATTACCTTTGGGGAGATGTAGAGCATAATACTGCAATCACTGAGCAGAAAATGATAGCACCTGTGATGTATTTCAGTTATCCTGCAAACCTGGCCTGTTAGTGGGTCCCAAGGACCGGATTTGAGAACCACTGGTGTAGGGTATGGTAGACATGAGGCAATGGTAGAATCATTGTAAAAGTGAGTAGTACAGATTATAAGAAGTGTAAAATGATTGAGAAGTAAAAAATGTATTAGATTACTTGGAGTAGGGCAATGGTAAGAAGTGTTAGGAGTATGGTGAACATATGGAATAGAGTGTTAGACGTAGAGGGTGAGGTATAAATGTGAAATAAGAGAGTAGTAAAGAATATTATGAGTAACATGGAAGTTATGAGTAGTATTATGGACATGAATAAATAGCACAGGCTCCTAGTAGTTTGCAGTGACCGAGTAGTACAGAGTATTAGGAGGGAGCAGAGACAGAGTATTAGGGGTGTTCAGTGACCGAGTTGTACAAAGTATTAGGGGTATGCAGAGATAGTGTAGTACAGAGTACTAGGAGTGTGCAGTCACAGAGTAGTACAGAGGAGTGTGCAGAGAGAGAGCACAACAGAGTATTAAGAGTGTGCAGTGACCAAGTAGAATAGAGTATTAGGAGCGTGCAGAGACAGAGTACAACAGAGTATTAGGAGCGTGCAGTGACTGAGTTGTACAAAGTATTAGGAAGGTGTAGGGATGGAGCGGTACAGACTATAAGGACTGTGGAGTGACCGAGTAGTAGAGTATTAAGATTGTGTAAGGATGGAGTAATACAGAGTATTAGGACTGTGCAGTGATAGAGTAGTACAGAGTATTAGGAATGTGTAGGGATGGAGTGGTACAGAGTATTTTAGTAGTGAGAAGTGACTGAGTAGTACAGAGTATTAGCAGTGTGTGCTACTCAGTCTCTACACACTCCCAATACTTTGTACTTTAGCAGTAAGCTTGGGGGAGCTGGGGGACAATAGCTGAGTTATGGTGGAGCTGGGGATAGCGGATAAGTAATGGAGAAGGTAGGAAAAGTAGATGGGCGATGGGGGAGCTAGGGTACAGTAGATGGGTGATGGTGGAGCTAGAGTACAGTAGATGGGTGATGGGGAGCTGGGGTACAGTAGATGGTTATGGGGGAGCTAGGGGAACAGTAGATGGATGATGGGGGAGCTGGGGTACAGTAGATGGGTGATGGGGGATCTGGGGTACAGTAGATGGGCGATGGGGGAGCTGGGGTACAGTAGATGGGTTATGGGGGAGCTGGGGTACAGTAGATGGGTGATGGGGGAGCTGGGGTACAGTAGATGGGTTATGGGGGAGCTGGGGTACAGTAAATGGGCGATGGGGCGCTGTGGTACAGTAGATGGGTGGGTGACGGGGGAGCTGGGAACATCACACGAGTGAATGAAGAGCTAGGGAAAAGTATATGGGTGATGGGAAGTTAGGGACAGTATGTGAGTGCTGGGGGAGCTAGAGATAATATATACAGACTGGTGGATCTGGGGACAGTGGATGAGTAATAGGGGAGCTGGGGACACTATGTAAGTTCAGGGGGTGTTACGGACAGTGGATGAGCGCTGTGATTGTTAGGGACAAGACATGAGGGCTCAGGACAGTAGATACGTGATAGGGAGTTTGTAAAAGTATTAGATGGGGAGCATAGGAATATAGATAAGTTCAGGGGAAAAAAGCAAGATGAAAGTAGATGCTGAGGGAGCAGAGGAATATAGGTGTGTGTGTATGGTGGGGGGGGTGTTAGGACAATAAATGGGTGCTTGGAAAGTGAGTCTCATACAGTAGAAAAAAAAAACTAAGGAATCTGGGGAATGTACAGTAGATGAAGGCTGGAGGAGATGGGTACTGGAGAAGCTGAGGTCAGAAGATGACGGGGAGCTGGGATCCATAAATGAAGGGGAGGGGGGTGTAGATGTGGGGCTAGGGAAAATGGGAACTGGAGGAGCTGGGATCATTCTGTCTTG
>BLSH010289623.1:303523-319301 GCA_018402905.1 Glandirana rugosa
CCCCCACGGAGTTCTAACAGGTATTGAAACCCCCGATGGAGTTCTAACAGGTATTAAAACCCAATCTTGAGGTAGCCCCCAAAGTTATGGACAATCTTGAGGCACCCCCCAAAATTATGGAGAATCTCAAGGCACCCCCCAAAATGATGGACAATCTCAAGGCACCCCCCAAAATGATGGACAATCTTGAGGCACCCCATAAAAATTATGGACAATCTTGAGGCAGCCCCAAAAATTATGGACAATCTTGAGGCAGCCCCCCAAATTATGGACAATCTTGAGGCACCCCCCAAAATTATGGACAATCTTGAGGTAGCCCCCAAAATGATGGACAATCTCAAGGCAACCCCCAAAATTATGGACAATCTTGAGGCACCCCCCAAAATTATGGACAATCTCAAGGCAACCCCCAAAATTATGGACAATCTTGAGGCACCCCCCAAAATTATGGACAGTCTTGAGGCACCCCCATTCTAATAGTTTTACATAATTCAGCAACATCCACACATAGAACACCCAACGTTAGAGGTGTTTTATTCTTCCAAAGCAAATACACCTTTGCAAATTGGTACTGAATAGTATTCCAATGTTTCTCTTCTCCCTCACTCAGCTAATGTGACCCCCAACACTGATGGAGAGAGGCAGGGGAGGGTCAAACAAGGATGCTATGCAAGCGACTGACATCCTCCTTATCAACCGATGATGTCATTGGTCGTCAGAACGCCGGCAGCAAGAAGGTTGTAATGGTGTACAACATAGGTGTGCGCAGCCCATTGCATTAGGGTGTGCACCCCAAAGCTCAAACACGTGCGCATGTGTATATATACTGACTATGTGTCAGTAAAGCAGTGGACAGTGTCAGTAGGGCAGCGATTGGTGTCAGTAGGGTAGTGGGCGGTGTCAGTGATTTTTATTTTTATCATTTTATTTTTTGTTATTGTTTTACAATTTTATTTTATTTTTATTTTTTTTCACAATTTTTTAGAAGCTCCATTAAGAGGCTTTAGGGAAATATCAGGGTTCTAAACAGGGGCCACACAGGGTGATTAGGGTGTGCCCAGGCAAAGCCCGTGCACATGCCTGTGGTGTACAATGAAAACCTGTGGCTTTGGGTAACTAAAAGGCTTTCATCCACATGCCAGCTTGTATACATTTTTTTTGGCAATTTTTAGGCATTTTGCCAAGGCACCCCTGAAGAAACCTCAAGGCGCCCTGGTTGAAAAAGGCTGTTCTAGAGCTTACCAAATCCAAATGTGAACAGAGCAAAATTATCTCACATGAATACCCCTGTGAGTGAAAGGTGGACTTTAAGGGCACAACATGAGACACCAACACATATTTATATATAAAAAAAAAAATTACAATTTTATTTCACAAGGTTAAAAAGCACTAATAACAACAAGGCTTAATACAAGCCAATCACAAGGGGAACATCCCCTGAAAGTAGACCCCCAAAAACTGGACACCTGCAGTTTTTTAGCTATAGGTAAAAAAATGTCTATTGCATATATACATATCATCAAGATACTCTTGTCCAGTTGTGCGGTCAAGGCATTTCGCTGTATGTAATGTATATTTATTTATTTCAAGATTTCTCTGCTTGTACCCTCATAAACAAACAGTCCTGAAGAAGCTACAGTTCAGCGAAACATGCTGACTGCACAACCAGACAAGAGTATCTGGATGATATGTATATTATGCATTAGGCATTTTGTTACCTATTGTTACTCTTGTCAGTGTCCAGTTTTTGGGGGTTTACTCTCAGGGATGCTCCCCTTGTGAAGGCTTGCATTAACCCTTGTTTTTATTAGTACTTTTTAACCTCGTGAAATAAAATTATATTTTTTGTATAAATATGTGTTGGTGTCTCATGTTTTGCTGTATGTAATGTATGTTTATTTATTTTAAGATCTCTCTGAATGTATCCTCATAAACCAACGGTCCTGAAGAAGCTACAGCTCAACGAAACACGTTGACCACACAACCGGACAAGAGTATCTGGATGATATGTTTATTATGCAATTAGGCATTTTGTTACCTATAGTTACTATGCTGGTGTCCACTTTTTGGGGGTTTACTTTCAGGGGATGTCCCCCTTGTAATGGCTTGTATTAAGCCTGTTTTTTATTAGTAATTTTTAACCTTGTGGAATAAAATTGTATTTTTTTTTTTTGTATAAATATGTGTTGGTGTCTCATGTTGTGCCCTTAGGCCTCATGCACACGGGCATAGTAGCAAAACTTCGGGACCAACGTCAGGCAAAAATTGGCGTTTTCGTTGGCGTTTTTGCATCAGCGTTAATGAGCGTTGGTGAGCATTGGCGTCAATAGGTGCTTTTTAAAATAAACATTCCTCTGCTATTTTTTTAACCTGAAACCCGGCGCTAAAAATGCTGGTTAACGTCGCTACGGCGTCAGTGCACATTAGTAAGCGTTTTGCTGGCTCAGCATCAAAAACGCCGAAGCGCTACAGCCTCTGACGCTCGGGTTCCACTTTCGATCTACAGCTTAATAACGCCGACGCCATCTACAGCTCAAAAACATCAGCTTTTTTATGGGGCCATTGAATAACATGGAGAGCTGCAAAAAAACGCTAAAAATCGTGGCATCAAAAAATGCCCTTGTGAATGAGGCCTAAGTCCACCTTTCACTCACAGGGGTATCCATGTGACATAATTTTGCGCTATAAAATGTAACATTATTATTATTATTATATAGGATTTATATAGCGCCATGGCCATAATAAATACTATAAATATTAATATAAATGATATTTATAAAATAATATTTATATAATCAATATATCTTCCCTTTAAAGTACATGTAAAATCTGAACTGAATGGCATTTAGTTTGCTAGAGTGCTGTGTATTATTGTATATTTATTTGTATATTGTTTTCCCGTCTCAGTTCTGATCTCTTGCAGCCTCTTTCAGCCACTTCCTGTCTACATGCACTGGGCCCACCTGATGGTGACAACTTTGCCCACATCTGCGCAATGTGCTTTGGCATAGCAGCTTGTAGCCTCCATCGAATGCCAAAGGTGGGAATACAGGAAAGCTATAAGGAGATAGTTGTCACCCCAAAACAGGAAGCCCCTGAAGAAGGATCTTCATGGCAGGATCACCAGGGGTATTATTTTTATAAAATCTGCAGATATGAAAAGACTGAAAAAAAAAAAAAAAAACTTTTGAAAGTAGATAAATGTGCTAAAGCTTACATGAGCTTTTAGCGTCTGGGTTATAGCTCATTCACATCTGCATTGCCCTCTGAAGAGCGATCCGCTGATTGGTGGCTGGGAGGTGCTATACCGCTTTCTCGCTATCTTGTTTAACCCTGTAAATCCCATACCACTGCGCCACGTGCGGTTGCAGGGCGGTTGTAGCGTGACCCCCATTTATTTGAATGGGTCATGTTAAGCATTGTTATTGCTGGCCAAATACGACAGGTAATATCATTTTTGTCACAGCATGTGTACATCCACCTACGACTGCTTTCATTTTTTTTTTATTATTTTTACACTTGCTTTACATTTTTGTTTATATCACTGTTTTGTAAACATCCCTGTGACAGCCATAGGCATGTGACAGGCACTCTTTATAGAGGGATCCGTGGGTCTATAAGACCCCAAATCCCTCCTCTGCCCTTAAAAGCATTGAAAATACCTAGATTGGTGTTTTTGAAAGTTTTTGATTTTAAAAAAAAAATGGCGTCGGTGATATCCGGTTAAACCGGAAGTGATGTCAGGTCATCGGCTTTGGCTGTCCAACCAACCATCCAGCGGACGCGCTGGTTGGTCGCTTGGGTCTCCCGGTGGGACAAGGGAGCTTAAGCAAGCCCTAGTTAGCCGCTAGGATGGCTTTTCCAGGAGGGCCAACCTCCTGCTCTAAAAAAACGGTACTGGGATGATGCCTGTGGGTGTGCGCAGCCGATTGCATTAGGGTGTGCACCTCAAAGCTCAAACATACATCCTTGTGTGTGTATTTATACAGTATATAAGGCAATGGACAGTGGTAGTAGGGCAGAGATTGGTGTCAGTAGTTTATTATTATTTATTTATTTATTTTTTTATTATTTATGTTTTTTTTATTTTTTTTTTTTTTTTTACAATCATTTTTTTTTAATTTGCTTTTACAATTTTTTAGAAGCACCATTGAGGGACTTTGGTGAAATATCAAGGGTCTAAACAGACCCCTGATGTCTCACTTTTGAGACAGAGAAAGGGACTGTGGACAGAGACTCCCAGTCTCTTTCTCTGCAGCCAAGCAGCAGGGGGAATCTGCGCAGCACAGGATGATTAGGGTGTGCCCGTGCACACCTGGCACACCCTGTGCGCACGCCTATGCCTGTGGGTGCAAGCATCATTCCCGGTATAACCACAGAAAGTCCAGGCCTCCGCTGCGTGTAATCACGGCAGAAGCGAGCCGCCGGCGGTGTGCATGCGCGCCCGAAGTGTCGGATCACATATATATACACGATCCTACGTACAGCTGCTGCCCTGTAGAAGAAAAACTGCTATAGGATGGACTTTAAGGGTCCATGAACACTGGACGCTATCTGGGCTCTCTCAGCGTCAGGCAGGAGACGCTGCTTAGAAAACGTTATTTTGTAACGTTTTGTAAGCAGCGTTTATTGGCGTCTGCGTTTTTGGGCGTTTTTTTTTTTTTCTTCATTAGCTTCCATTGACTGCAAAAAACGCCGGACACCGATAAACAGCCATTTACCGGTGTTTATCAGCGTTTAGCGGCGTTTAGTATTTTTTTGTGGTCAAAACAACGACTTTTGAATGCCAATTCAGGGCGTTCAGATAACAGCCCAAAAACGCCACTGCTGATAAACAACAATTAACGTCCATGTGTGCATGGACACATAGGATAACATAAAGTGGCATTTTTGGACTGTTAAAAAAACGCCCAAAAATGGTCGTTTATCAGATACAGTGTGCATGGAGCCTAAGTGGTTAAGGAACCGTGGATGTGGAGAGACAGTTCACCTCCCCCCCGACGTCAGTTTTTCAGGCGGACCTGATTGGACCATCCATTCACCCCTATGGAGCTGCAGGTGTCGGTGGTGACGTCGGCTAACATCCGCCGCTATCTAGTCTGCTCCTGTCCGCCAAATCCAGGCGGATGGAGGTCCTATTTTCCATCCATCTGGCGGATCGGATGGGATGATATGAAAACGGGCAGGCGGATTGTTTTCATCTGATCTCCCCATAGAGGAGAGCGGGACTCTGTCCATCATCGCTCTGCACAGTGAGCGGAGACAGACCTGTCATCCGCCTGTTCAGCAGGGATCAGCGCAGCGATCCCCAACTGAGCAAGCGGAGTCCATCAAATGGATTCGCCCCGCATGAAAGGGGCATTTAAAGGCTCAGGAAACCTTTACAGGTGTTTTGAGTTAATTAGCTGATTAGAGTGTGGCACCGCGCGTCTACAATATTCTAATTTTCTGAGATACTGAATTTTTGGTTGTCACTTTCTGTAAGCCATGATCATCAAAATTAAAATAAAGAAATGCTTGAAATATATCACTCTGTGTGTAATAAATATATATACTATACAATGCATCTGGAAAGTATTTACAATGCTTCACTTTTTCCACATTTTGTTCTTATTCCAAAATTGATTAAATTCATTATTTTCCTCAAAATTCTACGAACAATCCCCCATAATGACAATGTAAAAGAAGTTTGAAATCTTTGCAAATGTACAAAAAAAAAAATCCCATGTACAGAAGTGACCCATCAGTGCCCTTTGCCATGACACTCTATATTGAGCTCAGGCGCATCCTGTTTCCAATGATCATCCTTGAGACGTTTCTACAACTTGATTGGAGTTCACCTGTGGTAAATTCAGATGATTGGACATGATTTGAAAATATAAGTCCCACAGTTAACAGTGCATGTCAGAGCACAAACCAAGTCATGAAGTCCAAGGAATTGTCTGTAGACCTCCAAGACAAGATTGTATGGAGGCACAGATCTGGAGAAGGAAAATTTTCTGCGGCATTGAAGGTCCCAATGAGCACAGTGGCCTCCATCATCCGTAAATGGAAGAAATTTGGCACCACCTTGACCCTTCCAAACTGAGAGATCGGGGGAGAAGGGCCTTAGTCATGGAGGTGACCAAGAACCCGATGGTCACTCTGGCCGCGCTCCAGCATTTCTCTGTGGAGAGAGGAGAACCTTCCAGAAGAACAACCATCTCTGCAGCACTCCACCAATCAGGCCTGTATGGTAGAATAGCCAGACGGAAGCCACTCCTCAGTAAAAGACACATGACAGCCCACCTGGAGATTGCCAAAAGGCACCTGAAGGACCTCAGGCCATGAGAAACAAAATGCCTGAATGGCAAACATCATGTCTGTGGAGGAAACCCGGCACAGCTCATCACCCATACCATCCCTACAGTGAAGCATGGTGGTGGCAGCATCATGCTGTGGGGATGTACTTCAGCAGCAGGAACTGGGAGACTAGTCAGGATTGAAGGAAAGATGAATGCAGCAATGTACAGAGACATCCTTGATAAAAACCTGTTCCGAAGTGCTCTGGACCTCAGACTGGGGCGAAGGTTCATCTTCCAACAGGAAAACGACCCTAAGCACAGCCAAGATAGCAAAAGAGTGGCTACCGGACAACTCTGTGAATGTCCTTGAGTGGCCCAGCCAGAGCCCAGACTTAAACTCGATTCAACATCTCTGGAGAGATCTGAAAAAGACTGAGCACCGGCGCTCCTCATCCAACCTGATGGAGCTTGAGAGGTCCTGTGAATACTTATATACATGGGATTTTTATTTTTAATAAATTTGCAAAGATTTCAAACAAACTTCTTTCACGTTGTCATTATGGGGTATTGGATTGGATTGTAGAATTCTGAGGAAAATAATGAATTTCATCCATTTTGGAATAAGGCTGTAACATAACAAAATGTGGAAAAAGTGAAGCACTGTCAATACTTTCCGGATGTACTATATGAGTTTCGCTTTTTGAATTGAATTACTGAAATAAATGAACTTTTTTATGATCTTCTAATTTTTTGAGATGCACCTGTATATATAAAGGGGCAAACACCCACTGGTCCTTCCACTGATTAAGAGGGAAGCCGAACTCCAAAAGTGACAAAGAGAGCACTCAGAACCATGACTCCTTAGAGCTGGTTCACACAGGGGCGATCCGACTTGCGGGGCGACTTTGCTAGGCGATTTGAAAGCAACTTCAGCTCGACTTTGGGCAACGTATAGCGCGACTTGAGGCGACTTGCAACACGACTTCATGCCAGACGACTTTGCTGTGGCCAATCAGAGAAAGGAGAGAGGGGGCTGCCCTAAAATAAATTCTATTCTTTTCACTGTGAAGTCGCTTCTTTTTAGATGAGGGATCCGACTTGGAAGCGACTTCCATTGATTTCTATGGGCACAAGTCAGATAGAAGTCGCCTCAAAGTAGTACAGGAACCTTTTCTGAAGTCGGAGCGACTTCAGTAGTGTACATTTAGACCGCTCACATTCACTTCTATGGGATTTCACTTGGCAAACGACTTGGGGCAACTTGGAGCGGCACAAGTCGCCTCCCAAGTCGCTGTAGTGTGAACCGGCTCTTACGGGACCCCGTTAAAGTTGAATTCCACACAAAATAATAAAGTTTAATCTTTCCTTTTCATACTCCTCAATGTGCTATTTTTATCTTCTCCCATTTTAATGACTTACCTGTTGATCCTGCCAATGGTGCCACTGTGGCCTTATTTCCAGTGCTGGGCCGACAACGCCACGATGCTGGTGATGTCATAACGTTGCTGTATCCACCAATACAGAGGATTCTTTCACTGTTTCTTCGCTCCCAACATCCACTTCTCCGCCCGCTGCCCCAACAGGAAGAAGACCGAGGAAGGTATTGGCGGTCACGTGACCATGACTGATACACTAAATACAGAAATTTGAAAGATTTTTTTTAAAGAAATCATGGTAAATGTAATCCAAAAAGTAAGGGTGACCTTTATGGTAAATCAGTTGTTGCAGTCCCCACCTTCCACGCTAAAGCAGAATGAGACCCTTGCTAACATAGCAGCTTGCAGACTATTTCTATCATTTTATCACATTGACTTAAAATATATTTATTCATTTTTTTATTTCTTTTTTTATTCTTTTTTAGCAAAGAGCGTATTTGCTCTTTTATGATGGATATGTCGCGGCTCTATACGGCACATAAAGCCAGTCACGTCTTATTGATTTTTAGGATAGAAAATTAAACAGTACAGGCCTGGGCTTATCTTAATGGAACACGTTTCATAATTGCTCCTTTGTATGAATGAATGGCCACACGTTTTTTTTTTTTTAATGTCACAAATGGTCTTCCCTGATGTAACCCTGTCCAATGTTACATGACAGACTGCTGTTAGTGTAAAATACGGCATTCTGGCCTGCGTCTCCTTCCAGGGACAAATTAAATTAGCTGGGAATAATATGCACTGGGCACCGGCAGCTGCATGTCTCCTGATTGCTGAGGAAGTCGTCCTGAACATTATACTTCACCATGCTTTATTATATAGATCAATGGCCTCCACTGACACCAACAATGGCGCCCAATGACATCAACGATGGGGCACAACTCCTCCCACTGACACCAACAATGGGGCCCAATGACATCAATGATGGGGCCCAATGACATTAACGATGGGGCCCCATGGCACCAACGATGGGGCTCAACGACATCAACAATGGGGCCCGATAACATCAACAGTGGTGCCCAATGACATCAATGATGGGGCACAATTCCTCTCAATTACACCAACGATGGGGCCCAATGACATCAACGATGGGGCACAATTCCTCCCACTGACACCGGCAATGGGGCTTGATTACATCAATGATGGGGCACAATTCCTCTCAATGACACCAACGATGGGGCCCAATGACACCAACAACGGGGCACAGTTCATCCCACTGACACCAACAATGGAGCCCAATTACATCAACAATGGGGTTCAATGACACCAACGATGGGGCCCAATGACACCAACGATGGTGTCCAATGGCATCAATGATGGGACCCAATGACATCAATGATGGGGCACAATTCCCCTCAATTACACCAATGATGTTGCCCAATGACACCAACGATGGGGCCCAGTGACACTAACGACGGGTCACCATTCCTTCCACTTACACCAATAATGGGGCATAAATTGCTCTCATTGAAACAATCAATGTGGTATTATTTTTTCCCACTGACGTCGGGACCATTTCTACTCCCACTGGCCACAGACCGGCCTTCTTAAAGTCTGAAGGATAGTAAACTGGCCCTTTATTTAGAAAGTTTGGGGACCCCTGATATAGATGGAGAGATGGAAGCACGGTCCCTGTTTTATTTATGGGGCCAATTTGCAAATTTGTGTGCCTGGGACTGCTAAGCATCCCTGTTACAGAGAGTTACATTTTTTGTATGGCTAAGGCTTCACATCTACAGTATGTGCACTGAGAATGCACGCAAAGCCACACGCTTTCCCGACACACACAGAAATGCGCTGCCTTTTAGTAGATGCAGTGCCATTGATTGTCAACAGCACCCCCACACATGTGCAAACACACGCATTTTTGTATAGCAAACCACAGCGCCCACCATGCTGTTTGGTTCGGAGTATTTTAGAAAGAGAGCCGAGTTCTTCTTTTCTGTGTTTCTCATGCATTGGGCGGCCCATTGAAGTGAACGGGCTGCCCTTCACACAACGCATGGGAATGTGCAAACGATGTATGCAAATGCACCTGCGCTCAGTTGCACCTGTACATGTGAACCAAGCCTAAGGGCCCATTTACCTTTGAAATGAAAGGGCTGCCAATGCACCCTAATGTGACAAACGTCAGACAAGGCCCTTTTTATGTAACACAATATGCTGCAATGGTCTGCAACACATTGCCATGCTTTGCGAAGGGCTGCAACGCAGGTGCATTTCCTTAGTGCTTTGTCGTGCCATTCTAAATTCAAAATGAATGGCACCGCAATACAGTAACGCATGTTAAATGCAATACCACAGTGGGTTTGGGCTCATGTACATGGACACATTTGAGTGTAGAGCGCCAGGTTCCAGCGTTTTTTCGTGCCTGGGAGTTGGTGGTTTTGTGTAATCAGCTTGACAGCCAAAAACCTAGCATTTGCAGGAGAGGTCAGCAATGACAGCTGTGACAGACCCAACCGGGACAAAGTCTTTTTCGAGAGGAATACAGGGTAGCCTCTTGCCTACTGACTATGGCCCCTGGCTTTTGAGAGGGCTCTATTCTTGGAAGGTGTGCGCCTGGGGCACCCTTGGAGTGGTCTTTCTTCAGGTTTGGTATTGTCTTCCCGAAACACACAGACTCTGGGAATCTAGGCCCAGAAAACGGATTTGAGTCCTTTGTGCCCAAACCAGCAATGACTGCTTTAGACTGTGATACCCAGAGTAGATGTTAATATAGTCAGCTCAAACCAACCTGATACTGGGGTCTCCTGCTATACACAGGTTGAGGTAAAGAGCCAAGATCTTTACCACGTGACCAGCTATGTCAAATCACAGCTGCTCCCTATGTCAACAGAAGCAGGTTACCGGCTCTCCTCACCGATCCTTCTCACACTGTCAGCGGGTAGAGGAGAAGAGAAAAGAGCCGATAATCGGCTTCTGCCGATTCTGCAAATCAGTGCCCACTACTGCTGCCAATCAGTACCCACTACTGCTGCCAATCAGTGCCTACCACTGCTGCCAATCAGTGCCCATCAGTGTCTCCTCATCAATGTCACCTATCAGTGCCGCCTACCAGTGCCAATCTGTTTCACTTACCAGTGGCCATCAGTGTCCTACCAATGGCCATCAGTGCCACCTATCAGTGCACATCAGTGCCACATATCAGTGCTCATCAGTGCCGCCTATCAGTAGCCATCAGTCCCTCCTATCAGTGCAGCTTCATTGGTGTCTCTTCATCAGTGCCCACCAGTGCCCATCAGTGCAGCCTATCAGTGCCCATCAGTGCAGCCTCATCAGCGCACAACAGTGAAGGAGAAAAATTATTATTTGAAAAATTTTATAACAAACTATAAAAAAAAGTTTTTTTTTTCAAAATCTTTGTTTGTTTATTTAGCAAAAAATAAACCCAGTGGTGATGAAATACCACCAAAAGAAAGCTCTATTTGTGTGAAAAAAATTATAAAAATGTTGTTTGGGTACAGTGTTGCATGACCGCGCAATTGTCATTCAAAGTGCGACAGCCCTGAAAGATAAAAATTGGCCTGGGCAGGAAGGGGGTGAAAGTGCCCAGTGGGCAAGTGGTTAATATTGTTATAGAACCATTGTGGGATGTTTATGCTTATGATTATGTGTAATGTACTTTGTATCCAGGGTTGTGGACTTGTTGCCGAATGGTCTGGGTGGGCACTGAGTCATCTAGGTGGCTAGATGTTTAATTAGCTGAATGTTTATGTTTATGTTCGCTGTTCCTTAGCTATGTTAATTATATTCCTGGTTACAGTTTTTATTGCATATGATAATGTGATCAAACTCTTATTTGATCTTGCATGGTATATATTCTGTGTGAAATTACAATAAAGAGTTCCAGTTTTCATCTAAGCTAGTGTCGTCTAGTATCTTGGGTGCTCAGCTATAATATCTGGTACCTGGTTTCAGACTGGAGGAAGCTATATCTTGACGGAGGCACCCATGCTGGGTGCTGGACGGTTCTGTCACAACAGCTAACATATTCCTTCCAGAATAGGTTCCCTTTAAACACCTGTGTCCTCCCGGGTGCAGAATGACACGCCCGGGAGGCCACAGGTGTTCAATACAACCTGTACAAATCGATGACAGGCTTCACGACACCGCGGCTGTACGCCTGTAACTGCATATATAAATGGCTACATGCACACAGGGATGGGTGAACAGTCCTGGATATCAACTGTCCGCAACCAGAGATGCTCATCAGTCCCTGAGTGTAACTCCTCGGTCACGCGGTTACAGGCGTACAGCCGTGTCCAAGAAAATAACAGGGAATCTGCTCTGGAAGAAATATGATCGCTGTCATTGCTGGCCTCTCCTGGAAATGTTAACTTCATGGCTGTCAAGCTGATGCAATAGCTTCAGTATTTTTTGGGCCAGCAATGGCAACCCAGTCCTTTAAACATTAAAACTTTTGTTACCCCAACACATCATATTCCTGATATGCGCCTGCTGTACCATGTACTTGTATGAGAAAGTATCCAGTTCTCTTTGTATTGTTTCCTTTATGTGAAATCCCTGGTGTTCCTGCCAGTCCCTCTGATTTCCTATTAAAAGCTGACCACACTAAGCAGGAGAAAACAGTGTGGTTAGTTCTCTAGCTATGCTGGGAACTCAGCCTGCTCTCCTCCAATGATCAAATTTGTCCTGACACGCCCCCTCCCCAGCCATTCACTGGGAAGCTCAGTGTACTGCTGCTTCTCCTCCCCTCAGCTCTTATGTAGCTGAGAACAGAGGGAATGTTATCACTTTCAAAAAAGGGAAAAAAGGTATTTATAATGTTTTTTTTATATCTATACAAAAATGTTTTGCCTATCATTTTTATTTTAAACTGAACGGGTTGTTTTACCAGGTAATCGTTTACAATCACTTTAACTCCTCTAAGTCAGGGAAAAGCTTTATCCAAGGTTGGTACATGAAGTTCTGCTGGGAGCCTTTCCACTCCGGTCATTAGGTAAATCCGCAGCAGAGGACAGCAGGTACTCTGTAATCCTGGGGAAGTTAACAGCCATAACCATCGATCCACATATCTGAGTTACATTCCGTGTATTCGTTATTTTATTTTTATAGTTTATTGATAATTTATACATCAAATAGTTTAATTCACAGAAATAAATATGCATTGGTGTGGAACAGTTATTATTTGAAAAATTAGGCTGACCTTATGCTGTTAGCTCATTGAAGGCAGGGACTGATGTGAATGTATAACATTATTATATGTAAGTGCCTGAAATAAATACATAATGTGTTTTTCTGATTACATTTGCTTGGTTCCTCCTTCCCCCTGCTCATCAAAATGTTAACGGCATTTTAAAAAAAATCTTTCTGTTTTTATTAAATATCTTATCTTAGATCAACCCTAAGAAGGGCAGAGACACAGAGTCTAAGCCCCTGGGGCCCTACCCGCGACCCGGGGACCACATGCAGCCCTTTTGCACTTTCTGTGTGACCCTACATACACCAGTCTGTGCTTCCCTATTGCCCTGTTATAGCAGTGATTCATAGAGGTCTCTTGTAATGTCTCCAGTGTATGACTGTCTCCTGAAGCATTGCCCCAAGTCTACAACTCCTATAGCATGTCCACAGTCTGACAACTTCCTGTATCATGTCCTCAGTCTCTGACCTTTTCTTGTATCATGTGTGTAGTTTCTGATCACCTCTTGTATCATGTTCTCAGTCTCTGACCATTTCTTGTATCATGTCTGCAGTCTCTGACCATCTTTTGTATCATGTCCTCAGTATATGACCGTTTCTTGTACCATGTCTGCAGTCTCTGCCCATCTCTTGTATTATATCCAAAGTCTCTGACCATCTCTTGTATCATGTCCTCAGTCTCTGACCATTTCTTGTATCATGTCTGCAGTCTCTGACCATCTCATGAATCCTGTCTGCAGTCTCTGACCATCTCATGAATCCTGTCTGCAGTCTCTGACCATCTCTTGTATCTTGTCTTTCATAGTCTATCATAGTCTTTCACAATATCCTGTTGTGTGTCTGCTGTTTCTTGGCAATGAATATTCACTGAATTTTATCAAGAAAATTGATTACCACTGGTCTAAGGAGTTGTCTGATTCTTACCAAAGCTCCCTGCTTTGCTGGTCTTTGCTACAGGACGTCTCGCAGATTGTGGCCCTTTCACTCACCTGAACCGGCAACTACAGATCTCGAAGCATTAATAGTATTAAGGAGAAGGTCATTAGGAGAAAGAGGTTGCTGAATTACAGGAAAACAAGTGAGGGTTTCTGGGAGCACTGGGTGCTGGAATTACAGGAAAGCCAGTGGGAGCACACAGGGTGGATTCGATTTAAATCATAATTTTTAACCATTTGAGCCCCGGAAGGATTTACCCCCTTCCTGACCAGGCCATTTTGTGCAATTCGGCACTGCGTCACTTTAACTGACAATTGCGTGGTCGTGCGACGTTACACCCAAATAAAATTGATGTCCATTTTTCCCCACAAACAGAGCTTTATTTTGGTGGTATTTGAGCACCTCTGCATTTTTTATTTTTTGTGCTATAAACAAAAAAAGAGCGACAATTTTGAAAATAAAAACTATTTTAATTTCTGCTATAATACATATCCAAAAAAAAAACAAATGTATTCCTCAGTTTAGGCCGATATGTATTCTTCTCCATATTTTTTGTAAAAATAAATTACAAAGGCGTATATTGATTGGTTTGCGCAAACGTTATCGCATCTACAAACTATAGAATAGATTTAGGGACTTTTATTTTTTTATTGTTTTTATTGGTAATGGCGGCGACCTGTGATTTTTAGCGGGACTGCGAAATTGTGGCGGACAAATCTGACCCCAAATGACACTTTTTGGGTACCAGCGACATTATTACATTGATCGGTGCTATAAAATGCACTGATTACCGTATAAATGACACTGGCAGGGAAGGGGTTAACACTAGGGAACGATCAAAGGCTTAAGTGTGTTCCCTAGGTGTGTTCTAGGGGGATGGGCTGCCAGGGACATGACAGAGATCACTGGGAACAGACTCTGCCATGTCATCTGGCAGAACGCGGATCCGCCTTGTTTACATAGGCAGATCCCCGTTCTGCCTCTGTACACCGCGATCGCGGGTCACCGCCAGAGATTGAGTCTGCCAAACCCACAGGCACGATTCTGCGGCACGCAGCAGGCACACGCGACCACATTACTCGTGCACGAACCGCCGTACAACTATGGCGATTTGTGCAGGGGAGCCGACCTGCCGCAGTATAATGACGGCGGCTGGTCAGCAAGTAAATAAAGAGCAACTGTCATCTCTGCCCTGCAGCGGCTCCTCCTCTGACCCGCTGTTGACTCACCGTCAGTCCCATTCACTTTAATGGGACGGCTGGTGAAGCGGCAGTGACACAACAAGGTGAGGGACATGGTGGCAGCAGGTGAGTGGTTGCCCGCTAACAGGCGCTGCCATGATGGATCTGAAATGACAGGTGCTCTTTAAATGAAAGGACTCATTCTTGCTGGTAGTTAGAATCTTTAATATTTGCAAACAAAATGAAGGTTTCCCATTTAGAATAATAAGCTGTCAGGTTAGTAAAACAGCGATATCAGAACTGATTCAGTCATACAGTTTGTAGTGTACATAGATTTGCAAAACGATGGGATAAAGGAATATTCCTGAACTTTGTTTTATCTCATGGTTACTGTGACATTGTGTGAATGCATCAATGCAGTGCATGTTATCTCAGCTTGCAGAGCTTGGATTCATTGAATGAGTTTACCAACAATGTAAATATTGCAGAATATGCAGCCTCATGCCACATAACTAAGCTCCATTTAATGCTGAATAAACTAAATTATTAATGTATCTTAAAAAGAAAACTATCTTTTGATCGATTTTTACTCCAAAAGCATTTTATTAAAATAAATTTGATAAAAATCAAAAAAATCTGATTTAAATAAAAAAATATCAGATTTAAATTTTAAAAAAAATCTGATTTTTTTTTTAATTTGTTTAAAAAAGTCATTCATTTTTATCCACCCTGGAAGCACACAAGTACACAGGGAACACAGGTGCAGAAATACTGGAAG
>BLSH010289623.1:319311-330296 GCA_018402905.1 Glandirana rugosa
TGGGTATACGTTTCTTGACCCTCACGTCGAGTTTCGGGATGTTTCGGAAGACGACATCTGTAAGTTCGTTCGAGTAAGTTCGATCGTCTTCGTTTAGGCTTCCGTCTTCCACCTTTGAGACGTGTGACCTCGGGTCCGTGAAATGTCTTTCCACTTCTAAGCGGAAGTCGGATTCGAGGAGGACTGATGTGAAGGGACTGTACAAAACGGAGGTGGGTACCCCGGATATAGTCGTATCATTTTTCTGTAAAGTGCCTGGGCTCCAGTGTGCAGAGTTTCCACCTTCTGCCTTCGGATTTGCTTCTGCTAGCTTGAATGAGCTTGCTTGAATGTCTACAGCAGAAGGCTTTGTAGGGCTTTGAGCTGCACTCCCAGTTCTTTGCATATGGGTCACTTCTTCATCCAATGACAGGGTGGATTTGATTTGAATCAAAATTTTTAAAGAGCAACTGTCATCTCTGTCCTGCAGCGGCTCCTCCACTGACCCGCTATTAACTCACCGATCGTCCCAGTTTGTAGTGTACATAAATTTGCAAGACAATGGGATAAAGGAATCATTCCTGAACTTTGTTTTATCTCATGGTTACTGTGACATTGTGTGAATGCATCAATGCAGTGCATGTTATCTCAGCTTGCAGAGCTTGGATTCATTGAATGAGTTTACCAACAATGTAAATATTGCAGAATATGCAGCCTCATGCCACATAACTAAGCTCCATTTAATGCTGAATAAACTAAATTATTAATGTATCTTAAAAAGAAAACTATCTTTTGATCGATTTTTACTCCAAAAGCATTTTATTAAAATAAATTTGATAAAAATCAAAAAAATCTGATTTAAATAAAAAAATATCAGATTTAAATTTTAAAAAAAATCTGATTTTTTTTTTAATTTGTTTAAAAAAGTCATTCATTTTTATCCACCCTGGAAGCACACAAGTACACAGGGAACACAGGTGCAGAAATACTGGAAGCTCTAGAACAGTGATTCTCAACTCCGGTCCTCGGGACCCACCAACAGGCCAGATTTTAAGTATTACCTTGGGGAGATGCAGACTAGAATACTGCAATCACTGAGCAGCAAATGATATCACCTGTGATGCATTTCAGTTATCCTGGAAACCTGGCCTGTTAGAGGGTCCTGAGGACCGGAGTTGAGAACCACTGCTCTAGAAGAACACGGGGTGCACAGATGCAGAAACACTGAAGCCACAGGGGCATTCACAAGGAATCCAAGGAACAAGAGACGATCTGTGGAGACACATGAGCGTGGCAGCCAGCGTACTGAATTGTTGCTTGAACAATGGGCAGCGCATGCCCTTAAAAAAAGCATCCAGGTTCTGATTGGTGCAGTGCTGGTGGCCACCTGCTGGAACAGAGACCTGGCACTGGATCAAGAAGCAGCATAGGCATGCACAGGGGCTGTATTGGGTGTGCCTGGGCACACCCTAATCACCCCGTGCGGAGAAGATTCCCCTGCTGATATTTCACCAAAGCTCCCCAACGGAACTCTTAAAAAAATTGTAAAACATAATATAAAAAAATAAATAAATAATAAAAAACACAACTGACACCACATCCACTGCTGTACTGACGCAATCCCCTACCCTACTAACACTGCCCATGTTTTAATAAATTTGGGGTGCACACCCTAATGCATTAGGCTGCGCACACCTATGAGAAGCAGATGTGCGTGACACAAAAGCAGAGATTTCTACATCCATAGAGGAGTCCACACATTGTGTGGTCCCTACCTACAAGTTGGCTCACACTTTGTTAATAAAAGTAAATTCAGTGAGGGGGGTGCTAGCATGGGACCCCTCAGCCACAGGGTTGCCACCTTTTCTTCAAGCCAAACCCAAACACTTAAGTGGCAACAGTCACATTTTTTCCCCGTGGTATATGCTATAGGATTATGAAAGACCTGGGACACCGTTGGGTGGCCCAAGGAGAGTGATAAAGCAGCGCACAGCGGCAAACAGTGGGTGTGGCCAAACTGCCCTTGCTGACATTGTTGCCCACCCAACCCCCCCCCCCCAGTGATGCCCAACCTGACCCCAGACACCAATCCACAGCTCCCAGGTGTCGCACATTTTTGTGTAGCTATCTCAGTTACTTGGGGAGCCACAGCCCAGTCTGAATAATGTGTCCGGGTTTCAGGCAGGCTGAAACCTAGACATGTGGCAACGCTACTCAGCCACCCATTCTAAATCCCTTCAAATTTGCGTGAGCTTCCCCTTTCTTGGTAGTTTGGGCTTTAAGATGCATTATCAAGTTCACTTTGTCCACCAAGTGTGGTTATTATGAGTGGGGATGGAAAGTTAACCCTCCCTGCAATCGTTTTCCTAGCCAGATACAGAGATCTCGTAAATAGTCAGTTATACATTTGAATGCACATCTGGTAGCTCTAGGCTCCCCAAAATGCCCAATAGCAAGTGTGAAGTTGATGGCATTAAACATTTCCTGCCCAGATCTAACTAAATTTGGACACTTTCAAAGCATGTGCATGAGATCTTCCTGTCCTGGCATAATGAGGATATCCTATGAGAAAATGTATACGTTTACGGTATTTCTAGGAGAAAAACCAAGTGTGATATTCTTTGTCATTTGTCTTTTAGCTGCCGAAAACTGCAATAATCTATAACAGTGAATGCATGCATGGGCGTCCGCAGAAATTTTTTCAGGGGGGGGGCATCATTTTAAGGTCACCCATGCTATGCCGCTTTTTGACATTATCACATTATCACGGTCAGAGACTGCAGACATAGTACAGGAGATGGTCAGAGACTGCAGACATAGTACAGGAGATGGTCAGAGACTGCAGACATAGTACAGGAGATGGTCAGACACTGCAGACATAGTACAAGAGACAGTCAAAGACTGCGGATATAGAACAGGAGATGATCAGAGACTGCGGACATAGTACAGGAGATGGTCAGAGACTGCAGACATAGTACAAGAGACAGTCAGAGACTGCGGATATAGAACAGGAGATGATCAGAGACTGCGGACATAGTACAGGAGATGGTCAGAGACTGCAGACATACTACAGGAGATCGTCAGAGACAGCAGACATAGTACAGGAGATGGTCAGAGACAGCAGACATAGTACAGGAGATGGTCAGAGACTGCGGACATAGTACAGGAGATGGTCAGACACAGCAGACATAACACAAGAGACAGTCAGAGACTGCGGATATAGAACAGGAGATGATCAGAGACTGCGGACATAGTACAGGAGACGGTCAGAGACTGCAGACATACTACAGGAGATCGTCAGAGACAGCAGACATAGTACAGGAGATGGTCAGAGACAGCAGACATAGTACAGGAGATGGTCAGAGACAGCAGACATACTACAGGAGATGGTCAGAGACTGCAGACATAGTACAAGAGACAGTCAGAGACTGCGGACATAGAACAGGAGATGATCAGACACTCCAGACATACTACAGGAGATCGTCAGAGACTGCAGACATACTAAAGGAGATGGTCAGAGACTGCAGACATACTACAGGAGATGGTCAGAGACAGCATAGTACAGGAGATGGTCAGAGACTGCAGACATAGTACAGGAGATGGTCTGAGACTGTGGACATGGCACACGAGACGATCAGAGACTTCATACATAGCCCAAGAGGATAAGGACCTAGTGGGCAACCCCCGATCCGATCCCTGATTCCAGGGGAGGGGCAATTGCCCCCCCTTGCCCCTATCTGCGGACGCCCATGGATGCATGGTAATCAGGTCATCAGGTCCCTTCAAAAAATTTTAGACGGGTAAAATTTGGAAATATTTTTCAGTATCGCCACCCGCAAAATTAATCCCATGCTGGCTATCTATGACCCTTCCATGTTAGCTTTTTAGGGCTCTTTGGGGCTCCTGTAATGAGATACGTCCTCCAGAATTACCAGTTTCACTCAACTGCAGCAGCTATTTGAAAAACAAATGATGGTGTGCTGAGCTTTACTGGACTCTCCATTATTTACTTACCTTGCTCATTATATGGAGCAGTCACGTGACTCACTTTACCCATCACATAGAACCATTTGCATAAGTCCTTGCTTCCAAAGGTGCTTACACTCTAATATCCCCACCACCAAAGCCAATTTTGACTAAAGCCAACTAAAGTGAACCTTTCATTTGTCTCTGATTAGGCAAAGTGACGGGTTCCTTTTGTATAGCCATCCCCCTCCCTTTCTTCCCCCAACGTAGCAATTGTGCAGTCAAACATAGATTGAGAATATTACTGGAGGCCCATAAATCTGTTATGGACAGAGTAGGTCTAAAATGTCTTTCTCTGTAGATAATCCTTCTTGCATGGGGCCAGGGCTGGCCCAAGACAGTGTGCTGCCTGGGTCCAAGAATGAAATGCTCCCCCCCCCCCATCCCCTCAAAAAAAAAAATCATGCCCACCAAAAAGGCCCCCACATCCATTATTTTATATCATGATGATTAAAACTAAAATTAAATTTATCAGGAAGTCAGATTTACATGCAACAGCACCTTGTCTATATGCAAAATTATATAACATACCATTATGCTTAATACCAAGGGGCGAGCTAGGCAGTATAGGGGTGGGCTAAGGTAGTATATGGACAGGCTAGGGCAGTATATAGACAGGCAAGGGTAGTATATAGACAGCTAGGATACTATGTGGCCAGGTTAGGGTAGTATATAGACAGGTTAGGCTAATATATAGACAAGCTAGGGTAGTATATAGACAGGCTAGGGTAGTATATAGACAGGCTAGGGTAGTATATAGACAGGCTAGGGTAGTATATGGACAGGTTAGGGTAGTATATGGCCAGGCTAGGGTAGTAAATGGGCACGCTAGGGTAGTATATAGACAGGCTAGGGTTGTATATAGACAGGCTAGGGTAGCATAGGTGCAGGCTAGGGTAGTAAATGGGCATGCTAGGGTAGTATATAGACAGGCTATGGTAGTAAATGGGCAGGCTAGGGTAGTATATAGACAGGCTAGGATAGTACATAGACAGGTTGGGGTAGTATATAGACAGGCTAAGGCAGTATAGGGGTTGGCTAAGGCAGTATAGGGGCAGGCGAAACGGCCGGGGGGGGGGGCAATTGTCATCATGACACACAAGGCAGCTAGAGAAAAAATATTGGTTGTCAATTTGCTGGGTAAATAGAAGAGAAGGAGAGGCGGCCGTGGCTCAATTTGCTGCCCCTCTCAAAGTGCTGCCTGGGTCCATTGGCATAATACACTCACCGGCCACTTTATTAGGTACACCTTGCTAGTAACGGGTTGGACCCCCTTTTGCCTTCATTCTTGGTGGCATAGATACAACAAGGTGTTGGAAACGTTCCTCAGAGATTTTGCTCCATAGTGACAATGATAGCATCACACAGTTGCTGCAGATTTGTCTGCAGCATCCATGATGCCAATCTCCTGTTCCACCACATCCCAAAGGGGCTCTATTGGATGAGATGTGGGGAGTATGGAGGCCATTGGAGTGCAGTGACCTCATTGTCCAGTGGTGAGATGATTGGAGCTTTGTGACATGGTGCATTATCCTGCTGGAAGGAGCCATCAGAAGATGGGGGCACTGCAGTCATAAAGGGGTGGACATGGTCAGCAGCAATACTCAAGTAGGCTGTGGTGTTTAATTTATGCCCAATTGTTACTAAGGGGCCCAAAGTGCGCCAAGAAAATATCCCCCACACCATTACACCACCACCACCAGCCTGAACCGGTAATACAAGGCAGGTTGGATCCATGCGCCAAATTCTGACCCCACCATCTGAATGTTGCAGCTGAAATCCACACTCATCAGACCAGGAAACGTTTTTCCAATCTTCTATTGTCCAGTATTGGGGATTCTGTGCCAATTGTAGCCTCAGTTTCCTGTTCTTAGCTGACATGAGTGACACCTGGTGTGGTCTTCTGCTGCTGTAACCCATCTGCTTCAAGGTTCGATGTGTTGTGCATCCAGAGATGGTATTCTGCATACCTTGGGTGTAGTGAATGGTTATTTGAGTTACTGTTGCCTTTCTATCATCTGGATCCAGTCTGGCCTTTCTCCTCTGACCTCTGACATCACCAAGGCATTTTCCTCCACACAACAGCCACTCACTGGATATTTTCTCTTTTTCTCACCATTCTCTGTAAACCCGAGAGATGGTTGTGCGTGAAAATCCCAGTAGATCAGCAGTTTTTTAAATCCTCAGCCCGTCTGGCACCAACAACCATGCCACATTCAAAGTCACTTAAAACCCAGTGACATCTGGTGCTCCATCGATGGAATGGTGCCCCCCGAGCCCAGACTTTTTTGAAGCCAATTAGAGCTTGTGCTTCAAAAAGAAAAAAAATCCATAGAAATCCATGCGTCCGGCCTCTAAGTAGATGAGGGGTCGGGCGCATGGATTGGGGGTGGGCGGCACCCGTGTGCCCCTAATGGATGGGCCGCTACTGTTAAATCCCCTTGGTTTGAACTTCAAGTCACCTTCACCACGTCTAGTTGCCTAAATGCATTGAGTTGCTGCCATGTGATTGGCTGATTAGCAAATTGTGTCACCAAGTATTTGAACAGGTGTACCTAATAAAGTGGCCGGTTGTCGCACATAAATTGGAAGAGGCAAGAAAGGATTATAAAAAAAAGGGTGAGAACAAAGATTTTAGTAAAACAATGGCAACCGTTTATAATACACAATTCTTTATCAAACGAAATGCATTCAGTTAGGGTTTAGATCTACTTTAAAGCTGATGTTTGTGCCATGGGCAGCTCCGACCTGTCAGCGCTCTCTGGCAGGTGTAACGTCTGCGTCTGCCCAGCACAAAGGAGCCGGCACGTCGGTTACTTTCAAGTGATTGCTCTGTGGGCTCCTCTCCCTCTGCCATCTGCTCCAGCCCTGTGTTTATTCTCTTCCTCTTTCCTATCAACAGCTTCCTTTTCTGTTGGTTTTGAATAATAAGGAACCATCCCTTCTCATTCAAATCTAGGAGAAGGCGATTATGGCTCCCGTATGAAAATTCTCCCCAGCCATTCCTCTCCATGCAGCTGCTGTCATCAGAAAACAACAGGTTTTGCATAGAATGCGATGGTGACGGCCGCCATGCTTACAGCCCTGGATCAGATGGCGCACAACAAAGCAGAGAAAAAAGTATTTCAAATTTTAGCTAAAGATCTAAAGACACAACTTTTTTTTTGTTTTTGATTCAGTTTTTGGATTAAGGAAGGATTCACACCTATGCGTTTTCCCCTCCTGATGTGTTTTCCATTGAAATCAATACAATGGGGTTGATTTACTAAAACTGGAGAGTGCAAAATCTGGTGCAGCTGTGCATGGTAGCCAATCAGCTTCTAACTTCAGCTTCTTCAATTAAGCTCTGACAAAGAAACATGGAAGCTGATTGGTTTCTATGCAGAACTGCACCAGATTTTGCACTCTCCAGGTTTAGTAAATCAACCCCAATGAGTCCTATTTTCGGGTGTTTTTCCCCCCTGATGCGTTTTCCATTGAAATCACCCAAAACGCATGTCAGCGTTCCCGTACGGGCATTGCAATGCAAATTGTATTGAATGTCAGCGTGCATCATAACTACCGCTGATACATCCACATGCACTGACATGCATTTCCATTGATGGAAAACACATCAAGCAAAAACACAAAGGTATGAATAAAACATATAAATTGTCATGCTGAGTGATTAATATCGCAAATGTAGCGCCCCCATAGTGATAGGTGCGTTTTGTCGTGATTTTTCTTGCTAGAAGGGGCACAATTTAGTCAGGCCTGAGTGATTTGATCTGGGCTTGGGGAATGGTTCAGGTAGGACTGGGGCAGTCCAACAGATGAGGTCACCAAACTCTCCTACCTTCTTCTGGAAAGCACTGGAACTTTCCAGAGTGAAGGTGGGACAAGAGCACACCTCCCAACTTTTTAAAGTGGTTGTCAACCAGTGACAACCACTTTAACCTACAGGTAAGCCTATAATAAGGATTACCTGTAGGTGCCCTGCATATCTCCTAAATATGCAGTGTACTAGCTGTGCCAACGTCATTTTGGCGTGCCATTTCTTCACTGTGATCGTGCCGTGACTGGCGGCTCCTGCGCGCATGCCTGGGAGTGACGTCGCTCGACTCGGCCAGTCACAAAGCCGGAGATCACGGCCCCGGAAGGAAGAGGGGCAGAAGATGGACGCTGCCAGCACAGGGGACATCGCTGGACATCGCAGGCTTGGTTTGCAGGTAAGTGGCACATAATGGGCTACTATGCAATGCATAGTAGCCCATTATGCATCTACTTTGCAGGGGAATACAGAGGAAGTAAACCCGATCTGGGTTTACTTCCTCTTTAAGATGCGAATGAGGGGCACCTATTAGCAAAAGTATGTAGGTATAGGGCACACCCCTGTCACACCCCATTAAAGGAGAATTACACAAAAAGAAAGATTGGTTAAAGCGGAGTTCCACCCAAAAATAGAACTTCCGCTTTAAGCACTCCTCACCCCCTTACATGCCGCATTTGGCATGTAATTTTCTTTTGGGGGGGGGGTGTCCCCAGGTTTCAGAGGGACTTCCTGTCCCTCTTCCACCTTCTGCCTCGGGGCCGCCTAGGCGACTCCTCCTCTCCTCCTAGGCGGCCCCTCGCTCCTGGCAATCTTCTGGACACGTCACAGGTCCCAGAAGATTGCCTGGCCACTAGGAATGTGCAGTGCGTCTCGCGCATGCGCAGTGGGTGCCCGGCCGTGAAGCTGGGCCGGATGCCCACACTAGGAATGGCAGGGACGTCGGGAGGAGCGGGGAGACGAGCGAGGCTTTGGGAGCATCCGTCGCTGGACCGGGAGACAGGTAAGTTACTGTTTATTAAAAGTCAGCAGCTACACTTTTTGTAGCTGCTGACTTTTAATAAACAAAAAAATTAGTGGAACTCCACTTTACACCCACAAGTGCTTTTTTTGCCACTACTATTCTTTTAAATTAGGATTTGAAATTTACAAATGCAGCCATTTAGAAATTGGATGAAAGGTTTAGCACTGGGAAACAATTTTTGAAAGATAAAAAGTGCATTTTATATACAACTCTATAGATCAGACCAACATGAGGGACAAATGAGGAGGACAGAGGGACTTTGTTCCAAATCAGGGACAGTCCCTTGAAATCAGGGAGAGTTGGGAGCTATGCAAGAGGTGTCATCATCTGGGGTGTCATGGGAAGCCCTGACCAATCCCCAATCTGGACTGGCAGGGGGCAGGCCTTCTCATATACTTGGGGCTGGGTCAGTGTGGGAGGAGTTGTCGGGGGTGGAAGTCTGAAGATGTAGCAGGAGGCACTGTGGAGCCCTCTACCCGGGAGGGAGCCCCAATCTGGGGGGAGGGGCCTTGAGGCCTGGAGGTTCTGGTGCAGCCAGGAGTGGAGGTGATTCCTGAAGTCGCACAAGGGAACAGGAGAGCAACAGAGGTGCTACTGAGCGACTTCAAAGTATCCACCGGAGTCGGTGAGTGACAGACCCTGGGAGCTGGAAGAGAAAGTGCTGGAGCAGACTGGGAGAGGAATAGTGGACAGTCTATGGAAGCCTTGGGAGCCAGTCAGGGGAAGGAGTGTCACTGAGAGGAAAGCAGATCGGTGTGACCGGGAAGAAGAGGGATGGGCTGGGAGCTGTAGTTCATCAAAGGTCCAATGTACTAAGCTACAGGCCTGTGATCCCTGGCCTGTAATGGGTGGTCCTGTGGTCCTGCTGACACAGTGCAAGCCTCACCACGTGCTAGCTGCCGTGAAGAGAAAGTAGTAGAGAAGCTTGATAAAATTCCTTTCAAGCTGGGAACCAAGTGACGTGCCAGAGAGTAGTGAAGGAGCAATAGTCTGCAAGTACAGTGCTGGAGAGAAAATTGCAAGGAGAAACGGTCAGCAAGCTGAGAGCTGGAAAGAGTCGTGAGGAGTAATAGTCTGCAGAAGGCAGAAGGCAAGTGTCTCTGTCTTCCCCCAGTCAATGCACCTCCCCCACAGTTAGAAAGCACTGCCAGGGAACACATTTAACCCTTTGATCACCCCTGATGTTAGCCCCTTCCCTGCCAGTGTCATTTATACAGTGGCAGTGCATTTTTTTAGCACTGATCACTCTATCGGTGTCACTGGTCCCCAAACAGTGTCTCTTAGTGTCCGATTTGTCTGCCGCAATGCTGCAGTCCCGCTAAAAATCGCTGGTCGCAGCCATTACTAGTAAAAAAAAAAAATTAAAAAAGAACATTTCCATAAATCTATCCCATAGTTTGTAGACGCTACAGCGAGAACCGATCAATATACGGTAATTGGTATTTGTTTTTACCAAAAATATGTAGCAGAATACATATCGGCCTAAATTGATGAAGAAATTAGATTTTTTACATTTTTTTATTGGATGTGTTTTATAGTAGAAAGTAAAAAATATTGTTTTTCTTTCAAAATTGTCCTTTTTTGTTTATAGTGCAAAAAATAAAAAACAAAGAGTTGATCAAATACCACCAAAAGAAAGCTCTATTTGTTGGAAAAAAAAGGACATTGATTTTATTTGGATACAGCGGTGCAATTGTTAGTTAACCACTTGACAACTGGGCACTTAAACCCCCTTCCTAACCAGACCAATTTTCAGCTTTCAGTGCTCTCACATTTTGAATGACAATTACTCAGTCATACTACACTGTACCCAAATGAAATTTTCGTCCTTTTTTTCACACAAATAGAGCTTTCTTTTGGTGGTATTTAATCACCACTGGGGTGTTTATTTTTTGAGCAATAAATGGAAAAATACCGAAAATTTTGTAAAAAAATGCATTTTTCTTTATTTCTGTTATAACATTTTGCAAATTAGTAATTTTTCTTCGTAAATTTTGGCCAAAATTTATACTGCTATATGTCTTTGGTAAAAATAACCCAAATTAGTGTATATTATTTGGTCTTTGTGAAAGTTATAGAGTCTACAATCTATGGTGCCAATCACTGAAAATTTATCACACCTGATACACTGACGGCCTATCTCATTTC
>BLSH010289623.1:387084-400183 GCA_018402905.1 Glandirana rugosa
CAAGGACCACTCACCCTTATGCCCCTGTGACAGACCACGGTTTTCTCTTAAGACTCTTAAAGAGAGTCTGTTCTATGGCGGTCGGGAGGTCGTCTTCGACGGGAGGACAATGTAATGACACTTAATGTAATGTCTCTCGTTATGACTTGAATAGAACGAGTCGTTACACGGTATTGTGATAAGGTTACATTAACGATATTGAGGTCTGTTAGTCATAATTTAATGATACCACGACTTCCGGGACACACACCCCAAGGAGGGTTCCCTTGGAACCGACTCCGGACCGGAGGTACAACCGACCACCCTTCTATTTCCACGTGTCCATACACCCCACTTATGAACACTAGTCCTTTTTTTGTATGTATCGAATTGGTTCGGTGGAAATAGTCAAACTTATTCACAGACCATGTATGGGGTTCAAACTGATAAAGGTGGCTTGGTTAAGCTATGTATGTTTTTTTCCTGATCACAAGTATTCACCCCACATACCTGTGCACCTTTATCTTCCCACCAGCCAACATGGAGGCCAGGCCTCAGCCAAGGTTCCCTTGGGAGGAACCCCACACACAGGGCCTTCAGCACCATAGTAATTTAATACTGATTGTCTGGAGTTATAGCAATTACATTGGAATAGTGTTATGGCACATTGCTGAGCAAGATAAGTTCAGTATTGCTCTCTGTAATGTAATTCACAGTAATGTAACAGGAGGGCAGCTTCTGCTGGAGGGCTGGCGGTATCTTGTCTGAGAGAAATTCTCAGAATTCTCTTTTGGCACCAGACAGTGTCCCCGTATTCCCACTCACCAGGAACCTTTTCCTGCACTAAGCACTGTCCCTAACCAGTGGGTTCCTTTCCCTGCCACTCGTCCAAATGATGTGGGATCCCCCCATTTAAATGTTCCTTCATCAAGATGGCTTCCTGAACTCTCAAGGGAATTTGACATCAAATCAGTCACCTACCTTCCCAGAGATGACTGAGGAGGTCTATGAGGGGACAATCTCCCTTATCAGACTCCTCTTCTCCTGTAGCATTGGCACAGTACCACCTAAAAGTGGAAAGCATGTCTGCACCTGCTTACAAGCAGTGGGGTCCACCTGGGTTGAGTTCAGCTAAGCTGCAGCCAACCCTGCTGCTCCCTGGCCAAGCTGACTCAATGGATTACTGCTGATCATGAACATTTGTAACCTAACTCAATGTGCTGTAGTTATATGTATGTAAAACCTAGCAATGTTTCCAGGTAGAACAAGACCTGTTGTTTTACCATAGGAGTTATCACACTCCCAAGACTGCACCTGCTGGCTGATCCAAAACAATGCAGAGGATAAGGCTTAAAGCAGAACTAAACTCCTAAAAGGAAGTTAGTTCCACTATAACGCTCCCCCTTCTGCAAGCACAATTGGAGGGATTTCTTTTCTTCCCATCTACTATTTGAACTGTTAGCACCAACTGGGCCATAATCAGGTGTCCCTGGTCCTGAAGACTCCTGGGATACCTACATCACATCCCCCGTGAGACTGCAGGTTCGACATGCAGAGTGAGCAGGGGGCAGTCCAGAGGGTGGTCCAGGGGGGTGGTCTCATGCGGTCTTCGGAGCTGGCTGCCTGCACCCCGGAGAGGCAGCCAACTGAAGAGGACCAAGATGGCAGCGCAGGACCCGCTGTGTGGCATCCAGATTGCAGCGGGACAGCGCTGGATTCACTGTGCAGGTGATTATGTTTAAGACTGCTACAACACTGCAGGTAAGTGGGGGAAAACATTCTTAGCATCAAACCTTACTTAGTTTACATGTAGACATTATAATATCATTGGGCTAACTGCCCACGTTCCTGTAACCAAATTGATGATGTAATGAGCGTCTAGATATTTTTTGCTTCAATGCGTTTCACAGGAAACTCCACCCTGCTTCATCAGGTGGTTACAGGTCACCAAATGTGAACTTCATTCATTGTTTATTATCAATGCTTATTATTTATTATTATATCACTATTTAGAATCTGTAATCTCCTCTGTAACTTCCTAATGAAGCAGGGTGGAGTTTCCTGTGAAACGCGTTGAGGCAAAAAGTATCAAACTCATTACATCATCAGTTTGATTATAGGAATGTGGGCAGCAGCCCAATGATATTACAATTGAACATTTAAACTAAGTGAGGTTTGATACTATGATAGAGGGAGATGTAAGAGAGCAGTTTATGTTTTTATTGAGAAGTATTGAAGTTGTTTGTGGTTTAAAGCGGAGATCCACCCAAAAGTAGAACTTCCACTCGTCGGATTCCTCCCCCCCTCAGGTGTCACATTTGGCACCTTTCTGGGGGGAGGGGGGTCTTTGACAGGTGTCCAGGCTGCCAATGTCACTAGACCGGCTCCCTCCTCCGCCGCCGCCAAGCCAATGAGAGAGCGCAGCATGCGCAGTAGGGACCCGGCCATAAAGCCGAAGGGCTACACTTTCGGGTCCCCTTACCCTCAATGGTGGCGGCAGCAGCACTTGTCCAACCGATCCAAAGATCGGTGGCGGTGCAGACTCCAGGACAGGTAAGAAGGGTCCTACTGTTAAAAGTCAGCAGCTACAGTATGTGTAGCTGCTAACTTTTAATTTTTAAAGTGGTGGCGGACCTCCCCTTTAATACCCTTTAATTAATTTTTGTTACTCAGTAAAAAAAAAGTGGTGTTTTTATACAAAGTGATTTTTTATAAATGTTTTCCTTGGATGCCTCAAAAGTCTGTGGGGTGGATTTACTAAAGGCGCATAGACTGTGTGCTTTGCAAGTAAAGTTGCGCTCCTTTTCCACAGAGCTTAGTAAAGGTAAAAGCACCTGATTGGGTATTCCTTATAGTTTTACTACATTTACATTTAGACCTGTTACACATAGGCTTCAGTATAAGAGAGCAGTGGGAACAGCAAGCTTTGACAAAGCATTTGCACAGCTTTCAGCAAGCTTTGCTGAAGCTTTTAACCCATTTGCGCCGACAGCCTCCCGGTCCGTTGAGGCTGGATTCACAGCAGTCCGGTGCAAATTCCAGCCTGTCTGCTGCCGAGAGGGGGCGGAGCTGGCATCCGGCGGCTCCTGTCCATTCTCACAGCGCAGCAGCTGCAGGGGGAGGGGTCGCTAGTTCAGTGCTAGATGCGTTCCTATTGAACTTAATAGGCTGGGAATTTGCACCGCAGCGCACAGAAAACGCACATGTTTTCTGTGCAATACAGAGTGCGAATGTAGCGCACCTATGTGAACCGGACACATTGAAAACAATGTGTTTTCAAGTGTCATGCGAATTGGATGCGGTGTAAGCCTCATCCAATTCACATAGGTGAGAACCCAGCCTAAGAGTTCTAAAGGCCAGGAGACGGAGGCAGGCATGCAGGTCATGCAAATGCTGTGATTGGCTGTCACAGCGGTCACATGATCGGAAAACTCCTGATTGCAAGTATGCATCAGGAACTTACTGGTCCTAGCTGGGACCTTCTGATTGGCTTAGCGAATCACAGTACTGAGAAAAACACAGGGCTCTGCACACGGATCAGAAGCATGGCTGTTTTTTTTCTCCTTGCAAAGCAAGGAAAAATATCAGCCACATCTGCTAGTAAAAACAGCACACATTACACATTGTTAGGCACACAGTTAGCACTTTCATTGCCCCTAGATGTTAACCCCTTCCCAGCCAGTATCATTAGTACAGTGACAGTACAGTATTATTACTGAACACTGTATTAGCGTCACTGGTGATGTCAGTGGCAGTTAACCAGTTCCCACCAAGTATCAGTTAGTGTCAGATTGGCTGCCCCACTATCACAGTCCCACTATAAGTCACCGATCATCACCATTAGAAGTATAAAAACAAATAAATAAAATTTTCAGTAAATATACCATTATTTGTAGACGGTATACCTTTCAAGCAAACCGATCAATGTACAATTACTGGGGGTTTTTTTTAACCAAAGACATGGAGAAGAATACATATCGGCCAAAATTTTTAAAGACATTCGATTTTTTAAATATTTTATTGGATATGTTTTACAGTCATAAGACGTTGTTCCAGAACGAGAGGAGATCCCGCCCGCCGTCATTTTACTACATGGCGGCCAGGAAGAGGTTAAAATTGCAACTGATCCACAAATGACTGGTGTGAAGAGTTATACAGGATTTAATGGTCATGCATTTTTCTTTCCGCTTTAAGGAACACAAAAACTTAAGAAAAAAACTGATCAGTGTGAAAGCAGCCTGTAAAAGTCCCACATGCTCAGATTCAGAATACTTTAATAATCCTAAAGGGAAATTATTGGATGGTATGTTTAAAAGGCACATCAAAAACACACTTCCCCATCAAAATGAATGGAAAACGCATCAAAAACACATCATGGTTGCATTTTTAGTGCGCTTTTTGAGTCATATGTCCATGTTTCCAGGTGCATGCTGGGAGTCAGGCAGCCAGAAAATGCACCAAAAACACATACGCATCTTTACTGCGTTTTTTTCAGCGGAGCAGTGTAAAAGGGACCCAATAAAAGGAAGCAAAATAAAGATCCGCACAATGGGTTTGATTTACTAAAAGCAAAATAGACTGTGTACTGTGCAAAGAGCAGTTGCTCCAGAGCTTAGTAAATGAGCAGAGGCTCTGCTGACTTCCATTGTCCAATCACGTGCAAGCAAAAATGCTGATTATTTAAATTTTCCTTACACGTGATTGAGTATTCTTTGTGAAGTGAAGCTTTACCTCATTTATTAAGCTTTGGAGCAACTGCACTTTGCAAAAGTGCACAGTCTATTTGCCTTTAGTAAATCAACCCCATGGCATGTCTCTTCTGCATTAAAAATCTTGCCTGTCCACATTTTTTATTTTTTAATTAAAGTTCCACTTTAACTAAAGACTTCATATGGCAGCGTATGCAGTCTAGTATTCTACACTGCAGTTTACTGATTGCACAGTCTATTTGCCTTTAGTAAATCAACCCCAATGTGAACAGACAGACGTGACCAGTTTGAGTTGTGATGTATCAGCGCCCTCTAGTGGATAATGAATACAATGGTGATAACTGGAACCTCAATTACAGTACTATTCAAAAAGTGGAAGTCCATGCTAAAACTAAAATCCCTACATCTATAGACACCCATGATCTAACACTAACACTATCTAGCTCTGTAAAAAAAAAAAATGAGTATACATATCTTTTCTGAAGGCGATCCGACTCGGTCTCCAGCGGTGGAAGCTCTGCAGAGGACACAGTCGACAACGGCTGTAAAATGAATGGGGATAGACGTCACCCATAGACTTACTATGGGTCTTCCATGGCCGGATGTGTCCTCTGCACCCGCCTACACAGCGAAGCCGCAGCTGACAGCTCATTGTGGGATCGGGTTTAGGGTTGCCACTTTTTCTTCAAGCCAAACCCGAACACTTTTTAGCGGTAATTTTTTTTTTTCAGTATACACTATAGGATTGTAACAGACCTGGGGCACCTTTGGGCACTCCAAAGAGAATAGTTATGCGGTGCACATAGTACCCCCTCACCCCCCTGCCAAGCCCTGTTCTGAGCCACATTCCTGTCTTAATAATGTGTCCAGGTTTTAGGTGGACTGAAACCCGGACACCTGATTCAAAACCCGGACTGTCCAGGTGAATCCCGAACAGGTGGCAACCCTAATTGGGTTGGATCGCCTGCGGAAAAGGTATGTATACTGATTTTTTTCTTCACAGTGTTAGATAGGTTAGTGTTAGATTGTGGATTTCTGTAGATGCAGGGATTTTAGTGTTAGCGTGGACTTCTACTTTAATACCAAATGTGATTTACCTTTTGATAGTTTCTTTCAGTTCCTCTTGTCCTAAACCAGTCTGTTCTGCGTCACTCTTTTTGTGTTCCGGGGCCGTTATGAACTGAGACACGGGTGAATTGTCCACTTCTTCCTCTGCTTCCGCCGTCGTGGCATCGAATGGCGTATGTTCTGAACGCAGTTCTTCAGCCAATGGGATGCTGGTTGTTTCAGGGGAGATTTCTTGGCTGCGAACTTGGCTGAAGTAGGGCAGAGGATCGTTCTGTATCTCCTCCAGTGCTTCGTGAAACTGCTTATCATCCAGGAGATTCCTGCCAGAACAATGGAAATCTTGTAGATGAAATTAAAATCCCACCATAGAGCAGTGGTTGTCAATGTATGAGCTAAAAGGGGGACCCAATATGGCCCCTGACATCCCCAAAGGGCCCCACATAATGTATGTAATGCTTGAGAAGACTTTCAGAGACTGCAGCCCTAATAGAGGAAATTAGGGTCAGAGAGTGTGGACAGGATTGGCTGGGGAGAAGCTGCAGAAGACAATAGGAAACTGGGAAGATGTTACATGAAGCTAGTAGAGATCTCTGCTATCATAGTTATAGTTAGTGAGGTTGAAAAAAGGCACAAGTCCATCAAATCACCCTGATCGATGTTCCCACTACAGACTGCTGAGGTCTGAGGGCGACACATCGTATATACCAAGGGGCCGCATGCGCAACAGGTTGGGCACCAGGGCCATAGACCCATGCCTACTATTAGACTCAATTTAAAAAAAAAAAAAGGTTTAACCACTTTAGCCCCGGAAGGATTTACCCCCTTCCTGACCAGAGCACTTTTTGCTATTCGGCACTGTGTCACTTTAACTGACAATAGCGCGGCCGTGCGACGTTGTACCCAAACAAAATTGATGTCCCTTTTCCCCCACGAATAGAGATTTCTTCCAGTGGTATTTGATCACCTCTGCGGTTTTTATTTTAATGTGGAGAAATGTAAAGTAATGCACTTGGGGACAAAAACATAAACACAAACTATCCACTAGGGGGAGAACCTCTGGGGGTATCAAGGATGGAGAAGGATCTGGGGGTCCTAGTAGATGACAGACTGAGCAATAGCATGCAATGCCAGGCTGCAGCTACCAAAGCAGGCAGAATATTAGCATGCATAAAAAAGGAAATTTACTCCAGGGATAAAACTATAAAGTAAAACTATAGAGTCCAAAGAAGGGCAACAAAACTAATAAGGGGGCTGAAGGACCTCAATTATGAGGAACTTTACATTCTCACTGCAGAAATGGCGTTCGAAAGGAGATATGATATCAATTCAAAAATACCTCAATGGGGATCCAAGCATAGCAAAAAACGATTCAGTCCTAGGGAGTGCAAGAGGACACAGGGGCCACACAATGAGGTTGGAGGAGAGGCGTTTTAACCTTAAACTGAGCACGGGGTTCTTCACTGTCAGGACAATAAGGATGTGGAACTCTCTTCCACAATTGGTGGTGGCTGTGGGGAGTATTGATAGTTTAAAGAGACTCCTGGATGTGCATCTTAAAGAACACAACATACAGGGATATGGGAATAATTATAGACACTGACACACGTACACCTGCACAGGTTGAACTGGATGGACTATTGTATTTATTCAACCTTACCTACTGTGTAACTATGTATGTAACAATATTTACTTTTTTGAACTTTTTTTTTATTTCATCAGTTACTTCTGTTTTCCAGGTCTAGGCAAATGATGTCATACATCCCAGGAGTCTTTAGTAGAGGAGGAGGAGTTTCTCAGCTAAGCACACCCTCCTGTCTGCATGCTTGAGCAGGAAGTAAATGCTGCATGAATCATCTGCCCTTACTCAAGAGGACCACAGCCAGAAATGCTGGGGGGGGGGGGGGGTAAAGTGATTTCTCAACAAAATAAAGCATGGAGACATGGATGCATGGGGGAGTTTGCTTTGAATATTAACCACTTGCCGACGGCGGCAAAGTGGTTCGATATCGCGAACCGCCATCCGCTGCAAGATCGCGGAGTATGTTCTGTGTTCCGGGGGAGCCAGGGTGTGGGTAGGGCGGGCTCGATGTTCATCGGCTACCTGCGATCGCTCCCCTACAGTGACAGAATGGAGGTCCATTCTGACAGGGGAAGGAATGTGATTGCAGGCTCCCTGTATATGGGAGCCATGATCACTCTCCTCCCCCACTCAGCCCAGCCCCCATACAGTTAGTAACACCTCCCAGGGAACACAGTTAACCCTTAGAGTGCCCCCCAGGTTAACCTCTTCCTTGCCAGTGACATTTATAAAGTAATCAGTGAATTTTCATAGCACTGATCGCTGTATAAATGCCAATGGTCACAAAAAAGTGTCAAAATGGTCCGACATGTCCGCCGCAATATCGCAGTCCTGCTAAAAATCATAGATCGCCGCCATTACTAGTAAAAATAAATAAATAAAAAACCCATAAATTAATTTTCATCATTTGTAAACGTGGTAACTTTTGCGCAAACCAATCAATAAACACCGATTGCGATTTTTTTTTACCAAAAATATGAGGAAGAATATAAATCGGCCAAAACCGATAAAAGAAAAAACTTTTTTATATTTTTTTCTTGGATTTGTATTTTAGCAAAAAGTAAGAAATATAGTTTGTTTGTTTTTTTTGCAAAATTGTCACACTTTTTTGTTTATAGCGGCGATCAGAAATGACGCAGAGGGGATCAAATACCATCAAAAGAAAGCTCTATTTGTGGAAAAAAAAGGACGCAAATTTTGTTTGGGTGCAACGCTGCACGACCGCTCAATTGTCAGCAAAAGCGGCGCAGTGCCGAATCCCAAAAAGTGCTCTGGTCCTAAAGTGGGAAATCCTTCTGGGTATGAAGTGGTTAAAAATGCATTAAATAGCAGTTTTGGTTTGTGGTGCTCATATGCGGTAAAGTTACACTTTAAGGTGATAGTATGTGTATGTATGAATGTGAGTTAGGGACCTTAGATTGTAAGCTCCTTGAGGGTAGGGACTGATGTGAATGTACAATGTATATGTAAAGCGCTGTGTAAATTGACAGCGCTATACAAGTACCTGAAATAAATAAAAAAATGACACTTTAGCTTTAGGGCTCATTCACTCGGCATGAAGAGTCGTTGGTTTTTCTTTTTACACCATCATGAAGCTGCATGCAGGCAGTCTATATAAGTGGACAGTAAACGCATTAGCTGTATGGACTCACCTGCACAGTGACATGTGCGAAGCGATGGGTCCGTGCCCACCGACGCAGAGCCCATGCATGCTGTACACCCATCCCTGTGTACCTGGCAGACTCAGTTGTGCATATGAATCCTTGCAGTCAGTGTGTGTCCATTCACTTACATGCCTGCATGCAGTCATACACTAGTACAAAAAGATAAACAAATGGCCCTTCGGTCTCTACAGGGCTGTGTCCATGTGAATTAGCCCTTAAAGTCATTGTAAACCCTTCTATATACCCAGTGAAGTGACTGGCCTCAGCTAATACACAGAGATGAAACAAATCCTCTTACATAAGTTGTACCTGTTTATCTGCAGTTTTCTCTTTTCTACATCCGTTCAAAGTGCAGAATTTATAAAGCTTGCTTGTGCATTCATAAAAAAAAGGGGGCAGAGAACTGAACTTACACTCTGCAGAGCTCAGTGAGGAGAATTCTGAGAGCTGATTGGAGGGAAGGGACACCCCACCCCCTTCACACAGCTCACCGCTTTAACTGCCAAACATTGCTGGCTATACTGTCTGACAGAGCTGTGCAAATCTCACTACGGATGGACAGAACTACATATTTTTTTTGCAGGTATAACAGCTCCCATATTTGTATTGCAATAGCTTATTCAGCTGTTTTCCTGAAACGTAACCTTGCCATTTCATAAACATGTAATTTCAAGGCTGAAAGATGATATTCCGGCTTTTGTCTCCAATTCCACCAATAACCAAGCAGCAGCTTTCTCCTATAATACAGAACAGGGACAATAGCTTTGTCATATCACCTAATCACTGCCGCCATGATGTCTGTAGCCATTTCTTGCATAGCTTTGGTGGGTTTTCCAGGGTGCCTGTCTGGTTCTCCTGTCTCTGGCTGAAGGGCCACAGGGACGGCCTTTTCCATCTTCTTCTTGGGTAACCTGTACAAATAATACACAGCATTCCACGTTACATGAGTCACAAATGCAGAATCATGAATCTGAGTATTTAACCACTTCATCTACAGAAGATTTACCCCCCTTCCTGACCAGGCCATTTTTTTGAGATACGGCACTGCATTGCTTTAACTGAGCGAGTTCGTGCGACGTTGTACCCAAATAAAATTGATGTCCTTTTTGTTCCCACAAATAGCTTTCTTTTGGTGGTATTTGATCACCTCTGCGGTTTTTATTTTTGCAACAATTTTAAGGAAAAAAAACCCGTCTTTTTCTTTCTGCTATAAAACACTTCCAATAAACAAAATCTAAAAAATCGAATTTCTTCATCAATTTAGACCAATATGTATTCTGCTACATATTTTTGGTAAATAGAATCCCAATAAGCATATATTGATTGGTTTGCGCAAAAGTTATAGCATCTACAAACTATGGGATAGATTTATTGAAAATTTTATTTATTATTAGCAATGGTAGCGATCAGCAATCGTCGGACTGCGACATTGCCGTGGAAAATCAGACACCTAACTGACACTTTTTGGGGACCAGTGACACTAATACAGTGATCAGTGCTATGCACTGTCACTGTACTAATGACACTGGCACAAAAGAGGTTAACATCAGGGGCAATCAGCAAGGGTTAAATGTGTTCCCTGGGAGTGCTTTCTAACTGTGTGGGGAATGGTTAAACTGTAGGAAGACAGAGATCCTTGTTCCTTTTTAGCAGAAACACAAGATCTCTGTCTTCCTTACTACCATAAAGGTGATCTGCCTTATTTACATAGGCAGACCACCGTTCTGCCTCTCTCGGAACGATCGGCGGGTTTCTGGTGAACATGGGGCGGTTAAAGTAGTATTAAATCCTCCTCTTTTTTTTTTTTTTTTTATTAAGTATTCATATCCACCATGTAAAATAGCACAAAGAGGATTTTTTTATTTACAAAACATCCTCAATCATATTTTTTTTTCTCTCCCTCTCACTAAGGCCCCTTTCACACTTGTGCGACTTGGGACTGCAAATTCGCATGACAAGTCGTACCCCATGATTTCCTATGAGTACCATTCATATCTGCGTGACTTCAAGTCGAACCGACGTCAAAGTAGTCTCTGCATTACTTTGGTCCGACTTTGATGCAAGTTGAGGTCCTTAAACCTCAAGTTTACACAGGCATTCCCTGAAATAGCGTCAATAGCGCGTCCGCAAAATCGCGTCAAAATTGCGCGACTTTCAGTGTGAAAGGGGCCTTAGCGTCGCTTCCCTGAACTTCTGGTTGGGGAGTGCACACAGTCAAATGACTAATCCAGGGTTTCTCAATCAGGGTTCCTCCAGAGGCTGCTAGGGGTTCCTTGAGCAATAGTCAATTTCTACCTCTCAGATAAATTCCCAATGATACCATTGATCTTTTTAGCCATCTGTAAGGGGGTAATTCTTCCCAATGACCACAAGTGTAAGGAGCATTCTTCCCATTGACCACCACACTAATGTATCATGAGTTGTAGATTTTTAATTTTTAGTAGGGGTTCCCCGAGACCGGAGAATTATTTTAAGGGTTCCTCAGTGTTGAAAAGGTTGAGGAAGGCTGGGCTAATCCATAACCCCAATTCCAAAAAAGTTGGCACACTGTGTAAAATCTACATAAAAACAGAATGCAATGATTTGAAGATCTCATAAACCCGTATTTTATTCGCAATAGAAAATAAAAAAAACACATCAAGCATTTAAACTGAAAAAAATTACCAGTTTAAGAAAAAAAATAAGGTCATTTTGAAATTGATGGCAGCAACACGTCTCAAAAAAGTTGAGACAGGGCAACAAAAAGCTGGTAAAGTGAGTGGTACCATAGGCGTGTGCAAGGGGTGTGCCAGGGCACAACCTAATCGCCCCGTGTGATGCAGATTCCTTCTGCTGATATTTCACCAAAGCCCCCCCATGGGGCTGCTAAAAAAAAGTTGTAAAGAATAATAAAAAAATAAAATAATAAAAATAAAAGACTACTGACACTGTCCACTGCCCTACTGACACCAACCTCTGCCCTACTGACAACTACACTGCTTTACTGACACCATCCACGTTTTAATACATTTGGGGTGCACACCCTAATGCAACAGGCTGCACACACCTATGAGGGGTATTGTCAAGGAAGAGCTGGAAGAACATTTTGCAACTAATTCGGTTATTTGGCAATAAATCAGTAACATGATCAGGTATAAAATGAGCATCTTAGAGAGTCACAGGGGTTGATTTACTAAAGGCAAATAGACTGTGCACTTTGCAAAGAATACCCAATTACATGCCAGATACATTTTTTAAAAAACAGCATTTTTGTTTGCACATGATTGATAGATGTCCTTTCTATTACAATGACAACTCATCATTTCCGATATTCCCGCGATTCCAATCCCGGTGTCAATGATCTCCAGGACAAACAGAGAGGGCACGTCTCCTCAGCACGGATACAGACAGCAATAACACCCTGACAGGGGTTCTAAAGCTTCCACACTACAGTACTACTGTACTTCCACAACTGGGAAAAAAAACATTTTGCCTGTAGATACTTTAGTTTTCTTTTCAAAAGAGGCTCTGCACTGCCACCTTGTGGTCAACCAACAGTATTAGGTTTTGCCCTCATGCAATAATTTTTCACAGATGTGCTTTACCTACCCCAAGGTTACATTTAGCAGGGAAATGTATTAAAATTGGAGCACTCAGAATCCGGTGCAGCTGAGCATGGTAGCCAATCAGCTTCTAACTTCAGCTTCTTCAATTAAGCTTTGAAAATAAAACTTGAAAGTGGTTTCTGTGCAGAGCTGCAGCAGATTTTGCACGCTCCAGTTTTAGTAAATCCCCCCCTTTGTGTCATGTTTACTATACAGGGCCGGCCCTACCATGGGTCCCGGTGGGTCCATTGGACCCAGGCAGCACTTTGAGAGGGGCAGCAAATTGACGCCCAAGATTTTTTCTCCAGCAGTTTTGTGTATCATCTGGGGGGCAGGGTGACAACTGCCTGTCTATATACTACCCTAGCCCACCCCTTGGAATTGAATCTAATGGTGTGTCATATAATCTTGTATAAAGGTGCTGTTGCATGTAAATCTGACTTCCTGATAAATGTAATTTTAGTTTTAATTATCATGATTTTTTTTTTGGGGGGGGGGGGGGAGCAGCATTTCGTT
>BLSH010289623.1:400193-415849 GCA_018402905.1 Glandirana rugosa
TCACGGTCCTGTGGTGTCGCGACCTGTATTCCGCTCATATCAAGGCGAAATTTCTTGTTCAACGTGGTCAAAGGTCTGTGTGTTTAACCAGACGTTTTTCCACACACTTGGGGTAACGATCAACGGATTATTGGAAGAATCAACTCCTAAACCATTCTATAAATGGAAAAGAAATTGGTGTACGACAATATATCATGGTCCCGACCGGGTTCTGTAACACGACGGGCCCAGGTTCTTACTTTACGACGATGGTGGGCGGGGGTGGGGGGGTTTTTTTTTAGTACTATTAATTTTGATTTTAATGTAAATAGTCCTTCAGTCTAAATGTACGTTGTCGTGGAAATATGTTCTAATATACTGTGTGGTAATGTGTCATATAATCTTGTATAAAGGTGCTGTTGCATGTAAATCTGACTTCCTGATAAATGTAATTTTAGTTTTAATTATCATGATTTTTTTTTGGGGGGGTGGGGGCGGGTGGTAGCAGCATTTCATTCTTGGACCCGGGCAGCACAATGTCTTGGGCCAGCCCTGGTACTATATAACAGCATGTGGTTAAAGAAAAGGTAAATATCTTACCAAATCCTCAACTAAGAAGGTTATTAGGCAACTAGCAATGGGGTTCACACACCTTTTTGCAGACCAATTTGTGTGTCTGGAAACTGGTGCAACTTGTTCTTTAAAGCGGAACTATACTCGCCTTATGTCCAGCGCTGTGGTGTCCTGGCACTCACTGCCAGCCACTGATATCTTCTGTCAGTTGGCTTCTGGGTACTGATCTTCGGCCGCTTTTGTTGGCTGGGCCAAGATGACGTCACTCCCACGCATGCACAAGAGTTCATTCATCTTGGCATTGAGATAATTGTAAACTGAGCTGCATGTGCACAGTTCAGTGTATAGACAGGTAAGAAACTTTAATGCAAAGGAGACATAGTGGGGAAGAGGTACTAAAACTTGTGCGGTCAGAATCTGGGGCAGCTGTGTATTGCAACCAATCACATTCCAGGTTTTAGCCCTTGTTCACATTGAATGCGGCTTTGAAATCATGCAACTTCATCTGAAATTGCACGGTTTTAAAGCCACATGTCAGTGTGACTTTAGGTGCGACTTGGGAGACATCTGTGTGGCTTCATGTACAGATGTCTATGCAAGTCATACCTGAAATCACGAAAAATCGATGCGGCACCACAAAGTCATCAACGCACTGATTTGAACAGTGCCATTGCCGACAATAGGGTGTGACTTGTCATGCGATTTGACCTGCGACCATGACAAGTCGCTCCAATGTGAAGGAGGGTTTCTTGTCTAAGCTTCATTGAACAAGCTGAAGTTAGGAGCTGATTGGTTTCTAGGCACAGCTGCACCAGATTGTGAGTGCTCCAGTTTTAGTAAATCTACCCCAATGGACTATGCCTGTAGTCTTTATTGGATGTCTATGTAACACAGTGACAACACAGGGGCATAATTGAAAGACAGGGACAGAGCGTTGTCACCCTATAGCAGAATCTGGCTGAACTTGAGGGCAGGATCACCAGGATTTGTTGTAAGGAAAGCGTCAGATTTAAATTTTAAAAAATGGACTTTCAAAATGACATTAATGAGATTTTAGTGGTTGGGCATGCTGCACTGAGATGCATTTCCCCATCTTTTAATGTCATCTATTTGTGTTCCTAGGAGAAAAGTGTGCTTTGCTTTTTGGGTGCAGTGATGTGTGATAAATAGCATTTGAAAAGTACTAAACATGCTTTTATGTAAAACCTTTTATCTCCAGAGAAGATTTGCTTACAGGAAACACAACTAAACAGCAGCAATAAAAAAAAAAAGTGCAAAAAAGAAAAACATTGCTGGTAACAGAACCATGTTAACTCAGGGGGATGTGTGACGATTCTTTGGTATCTGACAGAGACAGCACTATAATTTATGGGCACTAATCCGTGCAACTTACTGCAGAATTTTGGGCTTCCATATTTTACTTTTTATAGTTGAATGGCTTCAATATGTGCGATGAGTGGCGCCTGTGATCCTGTCAAGAAAGATATCCCTGGTGCAGCTACATGGTGGTGGGTCGGTGGGTGTTCCCCCAGTGCAATGTGTTGCATTCCCTGAGTGCAATGTGCTGCGCTCCCCCAGTGCAATGTGTTGTGCTCCCCTATTGTAATGTGTTGCGTTCCCCCAGTGCGATGTGTTGCGTTCCCCCAGTGCGATGTTTTGCATTCCCCCAGCGCGATGTGTTGCGTTCCCCTAGCGCGATGTGTTGCGTTTCCCCAACGCGATGTGTTGCGTTTCCCCAGCGCGATGTGTTGCGTTTCCCCAGCGCGATGTGTTGCGTTTCCCCAGTGCGATGTGTTGCGTTCTCCCAATGCAATGTTTTGCACTCCCCCAGTGCAGTGTGCAGTGTAATGTGTTGCGCTCCCCCAGTGCAGTGTGCTGTACTACCCCAGTGCGATGTGTTGCGTTCCCCCAGTGCAATGTTTTGCGTTCCCCTAGTGTAATGTGTTGCTTTCCCCTAGTGTAATGTGTTGTGCTCCCCCAGTGCAATGTGCTGTACTCCCCCAGTGCGATGTGTTGCCCTCCCCCAGTGTAATGTGTTGCGCTCCCCCAGTGCAATGTGCTGCGCTCCCCTAGTGCAATGTGCTGCACTCCCCTAGTGCAATGTGCTGCGCTCCTCCAGTGCGATGTGTTTCACTCCCCCAGTGCAATGTGCTTCGCTCCCCCAGTGTAATGTTCTGCGCTCCCCTAGTGTAATGTGCTGCGCTCCCCTAGTGTAATGTGCTGCACTCCCCTAGTGTAATGGCGGTGATCTGCGATTTTTATCGGTACTGCGATATTGCAGCGGACATGTCGGACCATTTTGACACTTTTTTGGGACCATTGGCATTTATACAGCGATCGGTGCTATAAAAATGCACTGATTACTGTGTAAATGCCATTGGCAGTGAAGGGGTTAACCTGCAGGGGGGGCTCTAAGGGTTAACTGTGTTCCCTGGGCGTGTTCTAACTGTGGGGGGGCTGCCCTAGCAGGGGAAGGGAAGTGATCACAGCCCTTCCCCCTCTCACAGAACGGAGATCCGTGTTTACTGACACGGACCTCCGTTCTTTCAGTGCGGGGGGGCATCGCGGGTAGCCGGCGGAGATCGAGTCCGCGGTACCCGCTCCGTGGCCCCCCCCCCCCTCCTGAACACAGTGAGCGTGCGGGCGCGCCTCCAGTGGAGCGTGCACGCTCACAGTGCATGATCTCGCAGCCGCCATCGTATGACGGCGGTTTGCGTTATCGAGCCACTTGGTCGGCAAGTGGTTAAAATCATTTGGAAAGAATAAAAAATAAAACAAATGGGATTCCTTTTTAAATTTCCATAAGCAATGGTATTGTTTTTGGATTGTAAAGACACATTCTACCATTCTTAAAAACAAAATAGATGATCAAAATTGCAACATTGTTGCAAGGACAATTTCTTTGAGAGAAAGATACATTTCATCTCAACATGAAAAGGATTTCTTTGGGGAAGTTACAATTGTATTGGAATGAATGGCTGAAAATTGCATTGGGCTGCATTGCTCCAACTTTTACTCCCAAAAAACTCTCACAGCTCTGATTTTGGTATTTTCTATAGCGCTCTGTAATTGCCCCATGGATGGTTGTGCTCAGCTGTGCTCTGCACCTAGGAGTAAATAGATGGGGAATTTATCTCTTCTCAGACTTCTTAAGATATTTCAGTGTAGAAAACACTTTTTCACACAGTTTAAAAGCAGATTATCTTTAAACAATATCCCGCAAATTTTAGTACAATGTAGGTGATTATATCATGCGCTAAACATTATTTCCATGTGCACATCTCCAGGTCTTAACTGAAGTAAGGATTTGGGTACTATCTGTTGCCTGGGCGCTATAGTGAATACCGTTTTGGCGCTATTTAGTGCCATTTGCTGTATTTTGCACTATGGGGGTGAAAGCTCTGGGGAAGGAACAAGACTCAGCCTCTATGCTGTGCTACACTGCACCCTGTGGAACTCAGCTGCCGCCTGTGATTTGCATAACAATAGCGCCTGCCGCCCGCGATTTACATAACAATGGTGAACACACACAGAGCTAAACAGCATTAATGACTCACGGGCATGGGCCTATTTTGAGGTAGGGGCCTGGAGCTTCAGCTCCAATAGCCCCTATGTTAATCCGGCCCTGTCCCCTAGTGTAATGTGTTTCACTCCCCCAGTGTAATGTGTTTCGCTCCCCCAGTGCAATGTGTTGCATTCCCTCAGTGCAATGTGTTGCGTACCCCTAGTGTAATGTGCTGTGCTCCCCTAGTGCGAAGTGTTGCGCTCCCCCAGTGAAATGTGCTGCGCTTTCCTAGTGTAATGTGTTGCGCTCCCCTAGTGCGATATGTTGCGCTCCCCTAGTGCGATGTGTTGCGCTCCCCTAGTGCGATGTGTTGCGCACCCCTAGTGCGATGTGTTGCGCACCCCTAGTGCGATGTGTTGCGCTCCCCTAGTGCGAAGTGTTGCGCTCCCCTAGTGCAAGGTGTTGTGCTCCCCTAGTGCGATGTGTTGCGCCCCCCTAGTGTAATGTTCTGCGCTTTCCTAGTGTAAGGTGTTGCGCCCCCCTTGTGTAATGTGCTGCGCTTTCCTAGTGTAATGTGTTGCCCCTCCTTGTGTAATGTGCTGTGCTCCCCAAGTGCAATGTGTTGCGCTCCCCTAGTGCGATGTGTTGCACTCCCCTTGTGCAAAGTGTTGCGCTCCCCTAGTGCGATGTGTTGCACTCCCCTAGTGCGATGTGTTGCACTCCCCTAGTGCGATGTGTTGCACTCCCCTAGTGCGATGTGTTGCGCTCCCCTAGTGTAATGTGTTGCGCTCCCCTAGTGTAATGTGTTGCACTCCCCTAGTGCGAAGTGTTGCGCTTCCCTAGTGCGATGTGTTGCGCTCCCCTGGTGCGATATGTTGCGCTCCCCTAGTGCGATGTGTTGCGCTCCCCTAGTGCGATGTGTTGCGCTCCCCTAGTGCGATGTGTTGCGCTCCCCAAATGCGATGTGTTGCACTCCCCTAGTGCGATGTGTTGCGCTCCCCTAGTGCGATGTGTTGCGCTCCCCTAGTGCGAAGTGTTGCGCTCCCCTAGTGCGATGTGTTGCGCTCCCCTAGTGCGATGTGTTGCGCTCCCCTAGTGCGATGTGTTGCGCTCCCCTAGTGCGATGTGCTGCGTTCCCCTAGTGCGATGTGCTGCGTTCCCTAGTGCGATGTATTTTTATCATCAAAATTCAGTGATCTGCACCTTTGATGAAGAGATTGTCTTTAAACGTGTTGGAATATGAGAATACCACACCCCAGATGTTGCTATGATCACTTCATCATTTTATCATCTGTCTATGTCATTTCTAAGTAATATGTTGTTATATGTGACCAAAAAAAATTGTATTTTTATGAGTTAATAGTCTGAATGCCTGTAAAATCCCAATGTGATAGCAATGAAGTTAAATAAATAAAAAAAAGTAAAATATAAAAAAACTAAATTTAAATAAAATAAATCAAAATAATTAAAAAAATGTAAAAGAACCCCCCGCCCCATTACACATACATGCCAATAAAATCTGCCTGGAGGTAAAGAGAAAGTGATTTCGAAGTTTACCGTTGCAGAATAATGGAGTTGTTTGTCACCTGTAATTATGGCTACCGAGCAAAATAGAAAGCCCATAAGCTCTTCCACATTACAATTCACTGATATCCATCAGGAAACGATCAGAGAATTTAAACCGGGTGACATAGGAGGAAATTAGATATCAGTATTTCTGTAGTCAATTCCTTGTGAAAAATACATTTCCCATAGGCACCACTATTACCAAACACTACAATTAGTGCTATAAAGGCATTTATTAAAGTATTGTCCTGTTCAGCTTTAACAACGGAGCCGCAGCAGCTATTTTAATTACTAATATTATTTTGCATAAAGCAGACTGCAGAGCTGTATGCTATCAGTAATCAAAAAACAAAACAATAAGCGGCCGTTCACACGGGGCAGCCAGGGGGTGGTAAAAGTAGGCAGTTGAGCCTACAGTGTAGCATCCGTTTAAAGGGCCGGCTCTCGTTGGTTGGAGTGGATTACGCAAATTCTCAGAGTTAAAGGCAGATATAAAAAGCACACATGAATGGTTAAAGGGTAACTCCACTTTCGTGGGAAACAAAATAAGCAAATAAAAAAAAATAATAATATAGCGTATACAACGACACAAATCATATTGTAATTAAATGTTATTAAAAATGACTTTTTTAATGGAAGCTGATTGATATTGTTCTTTTTATACTGTTTCTGTATGGATTGATATAAAGTAAATAAAAATTATTGTTCAAAAAAAAAAAATGATGCAAGCCTGATGTGTATCTGGATAGCATTAGACAGAGAATAAGCTGTAATGCACTAATAAGCAAGAGTAAAAATAACAGTCGTGGCGGGGATCCACTCACCGCTGCTGGAAGTGACGCTGGAAGTCGTTCTGGAATTGGTTCAGAAAATCCGGTGTGTGGTGGGATCTGCCCGTCACTGACAGGTGAAGCTGGATGGGCAGAGGTGGCTCAGGTGGAGCCCGAAATTTCTGATATTCTTTTTGCGCCCGGCGGCTCTCCCTGTCTCGGCTGACCGGTGGTCGGGCATAGTCACCATTCTTGATAGGTGGTAGAGTCTGCATGGCAGAATAAAACTGTTATAGAATTCGGCAAACATTCTTTGATCTTATTTCAAGGATAAATATACTTTTAATAAGTGCATTTATCCTTTTTTCCCTTTCCCCCTAACCCAACTCATTCTCCCCCTGCACAGATGATAATTACCTTGGTCCGATGGCAAAGCAGAAGCTGTTTGTTTACATTCAGTGGTTCAAGTCTTCACTGTCCTGGCCGCATCTGTGCATTACAGCCTAAAGCCTCGCACACACGGGATGACGATCGTATGTACGATCGTCGCAAATCGTATGTTGCATAATGTAACTTGCATACTGACTGCACTACACGATCGTACGACCACAGAAAGAACGTTCAGGTGCATGTAATTAGCATCCGGCCGTTCCTGACTTCGGAGCATGCGTGTTTTGCACAATACAACTTGTTGTACCAACTGCTCTGTACACACGATACAACGGTCATATGAGCGCTTGTTGGTACGACCAAGTTTTCTAGTCTGCTCATATAACTCCCTTGTACGACCGTCGTATGTTCGACTGTTCTAATCGCGCATACGAACGATCGATATCGCATACAACGGTCGTTACTACAACCTGTTGTATACGATCGTCGTCCCGTGTGTACGAGGCTTTATAGACATCTATGGGATCTTATCCGGCCTTGGAACACAACCCTATAGAAGTCTATGGGGCACTGATGCACAGATTCAGCCAGGACAGTGACTATTTGCAGACTGGACAGAACTGTAGCCGTCAGATTGAGACAAGCATGCATCTGTGGAGGGTGGGTTAGGGTAGAGGAAGGGGGCAAAAAGGTTAAATGCACTTTTATTTGAAGTGCACTAATCCTTTAAGAAAAACATCCTAATTCTTATACTGATGACTTTTGCTGAAGCCAGACCAGTATATGAGTTCTTGTTGGATGCTATAAGTTACTTATGTAAACCCAACATTTCATATTTCTGATATGTGCCTGTTGTACCATGTACTTCTATGAAAAAGTATCCTGATCTCTACGATTAAGCCCTGTGGCTGTGGCGAAATGCGTTGGCGGTGAGGCTTGGGTGGAGACAGGCTGAATTTGCTTCTCATTCATTCATTGATGTAGACAGAGAAGTAATAAACTGCGCTCAAGTCCAAAACAGCTGCAGCCAAATACTAAAAAGTATATAAGCACAGTGTAAACAGAGGCTGCGCTAAAAGAGAAAAAATGAAAAAATATAAAGATGTACCAATGCTGTCATTAATTTAAGGGCAATAAGTCCACCTTGTACAATATATAATTTAAATGTCCACAATTGCAGATAGCTAATAACACAACACACAGGCTTTTCCCCAGCCTGGGATATAAGGTAAATGACCCCACTTCTTAAAATGATGTTGGATATTCTTCCAATATAAATATGCTCCCAGTATATCTTCCTAATTGGGATCTCCTATAGCTCCCTTGATCCCATGGAACATTCCCTGGCGCTCATAATCTCGTTGGTAACATAGATACCCACAGGAAAAGAGAGGCTCATACAGTGAAGTACCGTTTAAGGAAGGTTTATTAAACACAAGGTTAAAACTACTCACATAGATCCAATAAAATCAAGCATAACCGGCCGGTTCCTGTCTCCCGGGCAAGTCCAAACAGTGGTGACGTCAGCACGTCCTCCCGACGTACGTTTTGTCAAAGATGAAGTTTTTAACCTTGTGTTTAATAAAAGTTCCTTAAATGGTACTTCACTATATGAGCCTCTCTTTTCCTGTGGGTATCTATGTTACCAACGAGATTCTGAGCGCCCAGGAATGTTCCATGGGATCAAGGGAGCTATAGGAGATTCAAATTAGGAAGACATACTGGGAGCACATTTATATTGGAAGAATATCCAACATCATCGTAAGAAGCGAGGTCATTTACCTTATATCCCAGGCTGGGGAAAAGCCACCGCTCTGACTGCAGCGGGTTCTGGTAAGCCTTTAGACAGCTGGTGGTGGATACACATTGCTTACCAGTGCACCGGGTGTTGTGTTATTAGCTATCTGCAATTGTGGACACTCCTGCATTTAATTTATATATTGTACAAGGTGGACTTATTGCCTTTAAATTCATGACAGCATTGGTACATCTTTATATTTTTTCATTCATTGATGTGGCTATCCTTGGTGTGCGATGTCCTACTTCTTTTTAATGCAAGCTGGAATGAGCTTCTGGGGATGCCGGCACCTGCTAGCAGCGTGAATCACTGTAAGTGGCTTTTATTAGTGCTTTAAGCATCACTCTAAAGTTTTAGTTTGGTCACTATGATCATTTGTGTTTGTTAGTTCCTTGATCCTATCAGAGATATATATGCACTGTCAGGAGTGTCTATGGCTCCTGCTCCTCATTTGAGCATCCTAGTTTTGGCTATGGCATTCTCCTTGTCTGTCTGTCCACCTGCAAGGTGATTGATGTGGCCAGTCTCTGGGTGGAGACCAAACTTGAAGCCGGCCAAACCTTCAGTCTCATTGCTTGTTATAGAGTGTGAGAACGTGTGTAATATCTGATCAAGCTCCCTGTCTGTCTGCCCTGCTCTGCTAGATTGGATTTCCCTGTGTATGACCTCGGACCTCATAACGGCTATTCTCTGAACTCTGCTTGCCTTTTACCTGGTCTGTCAGTGAACCACTCTGCCTGTCTGCCAACCGCAAGTACCTAATTGCTGTGCTTAGTTCGCGCATGCCCTGGCGTGGTAGCCAGGCACTATAACATTGTGTATAAGTCCTGGGGGCATCTGAGTACCGGTAGGCCTGCTTGCCTTATGGGAAAGGGGGCTGCTAAAGGTGAAGAACACAGTTGCCAGCTATAGTGTCTGACCACCTGCATTAGGGGTAAGCGTGACATGTACTTTGAACAGTGGCATCACTATGGGTATGCGGGGCATGCAGACCACACATGGGTGACACCCACCAGCGGGGTGACACCATCAAGTGGGAAGTGATATCTGGCCACGATGGTGTCATCACCATCTGTGACAGCGCATGGATTGCCACACCGGCAGTGACCACATCATTTACAGGTGCCCATGTTGGCTCACAGCAGCCCGTAACCAGAAAGCCCAGTGCCTGTGGGGCACTGGGGCAGGCTAGACAGGAGGGAGCCCGATGGGGGGGGGGTGTCATCGCACCAGGTGACACCAACCCTGGTGACGCTACTGACTTTGAAAGTGCCCTTATATTCTGGACAGTAGGTCCAGTTGTTTTTTCTATGTAAATGACATCTGTAATGACACGTTTGTCAAGTTACGTTTCCTGTGCAGATCACTGGCTCACCTTGTATCTTCTGATCTCGGTCAGCTGTTTTTTATCTTGGCTTCTTCCAGGGCCACCGGCCTTCAGGCAGCTCTAGGAGTATAACACAATGTTGATATGCATTCTATGGTTATAAAGGAACTATTGGCAACATTTTTCAAAAACAACTGAATATATATTGTTGTTGGGTGCTTAAATCAAAACTAAAGTCACAATACTTACCTTCTCTCCAACGGTCCAACTTCTGCGAGGGGTGCCTCTCCGGCACTGGCATTTTTTCCTCTGGCTTTTTCCCGGTGGCGGTCTTCAGCTGCCTTGGTTGGCATATGCAGGAGTCATAGATCCCGGCACAAATGGACCATCCAAATACATGCTGCACGTGCAGGATGGTAGGTTTATTTTATTGCAGAAGAGACTTTATATTTCTTCTGTGATAAATAGCCTACCTGCGTGTAAGTGTTGTTATTTTGAGTTTAGTTCCAGGTTTGGATGAATTCTGGGTATGGATATTTTGAGTCCTCACGTCCAGAGGAGGTCTATGGACGTCTGGAACAGTCCACCTGGTGGGGTTTGGAAACAAGCCACAGGGACTGGTCTTGTGTGGAGAGGATCAGAGGATTAGGTAAGTATATCTTCGTTCTCTAATCCCCTAAACAAAAACGAGCAGTTAACCTGTGCAGCACAGGCACAGCTGGAATTGGGCTTTAACAGTTCTATGTGTAGTTACATAAGATTTTAGCAGCAATACTTGCTGGATTTTTGGTCAAGTGCTTTAAAGAACTGAGGACATCTTGTGGTAGAGAAGAGGTACTGCGGTAGATGGTGCTGAAGAAGAGGTGTGTATTAAACATTTTATTGTGATTTGTTTTTAACTTCCAGGGAGACATTTTTTTTAATGTTAGCATGAAGTTGAGCTTTAAAAATGTAATTTAGTGCTGCTTTTCACCTTTCCTCTGTTGGCATTTTCATATTTAATACTGCAGTGTCATTCAACCTGGAAGCCTAGTGTGATACAACAAGCGCAGGGCGTCATGGCCCCGTCCCTGAAGGGTATCACCATAGTGCCCTACCCTTACAGCATATTGATGCAGAGAGTGGCATTAATGTGAGGATGCTCTCACCATCATTAAGGACTGCTCAATGCTGCAAGAAGATCCGAAGAAGGCCCTTTGGGGTTGATTAAAGGCAAATAGACTGTGCACTTAGTAAATGAGGAAAATAAAAAAATGCTAATTCTGCTCATTAAGGGTCCATTTACACAGGGGCGACTTGCGCTCCGATTGAGTCGCTTCAAGTCGCCACAAGTCGCTTGACATGTCAAATCCCATTCAAATGAATGGGAGCCATCTTAATGCATGCTACTGAGTCGCTCCGACTTCAAAAATAGTTTCCTGCGCTATTCCAAGGTGACTTCTATCTGGCTTGTGCCCATAGAGGTCAATGGAAGTCGCCTCCAAGTCCGATCCCAATCTTAATGCAAGCGACTTTACAGTGAAAAGAATAGAATTTTATTTGGGGCAAGCCCCTCCTCCCTCCCTTCTCTGATTGGCAAAGTCACCTGGCATAAGTCGTGTTGTAAGTCGCCTGAAGTCATGCGAAGTCGCGCTGCAATTGCCTAGCAAATTCGTGCCGAAGTCGGATCTCCCTTGTGTGAATGGGCTCTTACTAAGATCTGGAGCAACTATACTTACAGAGTGCAACTCTACTTTACAAAGTGCACAGTCTATTTTCCTTTAGTAAATCAACCCCTTTGTATCCCATGACCAGACCTCTGGAAAAAAAACAAAAAATAAAATACACACGGGGGAAGGGGTTCTGGAGCTAGAACCCTAAATGGAGCCTTAAGCAGAGTTCCACCCAAAAGTGGAACTTCTGCTTATTTGTTTCCTCCACCCCTCCGGTGCCACATTTGGCACCTTTCAGGGGGGAGGGGGGAACCGAACCAGGTCCCCCTTCGCCACTTCCGGAGATAGAGCCGCTGCGCCGTCCCTTGGAAATTTGGCCAATTTAGAAAGTGCAGCATGCTTCGCACATGTGCAGTAGGGAACCAGCTGTGAAGCTGAAAAGACCATTCCCCGCAGTCTCTTCTCTCTCACACTCTAGAGGTCTAGGATCCTGACATCATCAAGCCCAAAGTGGAGTCCAAAGCCCTGAATTGGGCATGATGATGCCGAGGGACAGTTCACAGTCCATCTGCCAGGGGAGAAGAGGATCAGGTAAGTAAAACTGTTTCATTTCTGCCCTAGATAAAATAAGCAAAAGTAATCCTTGCATTGCAGGCACAGCCCCACTGAAAAGGATAATTTTTCTAGCTGCCTGGAATTGAGCTTTATGGTTAGTGTTTTTTATTAACTGTTCTTTTTATTTATTAATTTTTTTTTTGTTTAAATTCTGTTACATTTTTTATATGATCTGTTTTTCCTATGAAAAAATAATGAGGCTACTGGGGGGCTCTTGGCAAAAGCACAGGTCCAGGTTAGAAAGGATCCTCTGTAACCATTCCGTAACTATTTGAAGCCCACTGTACCCTTAAAAAAAGATCAAAAACCACCTTAAAGTGATATCAAAGCTAAATGTTTTTTTAAATAAAAAAAAACCTGATACTTACCTGCTCTGTGTAACGGTTTTGCATAGAGCAGCCCCAATCCTCCTCTTCTTGGGTTCCCTGCAATTGCTCCTGACTTCTCCTCTTTCCCCAAGTGCCGATGGGGGCACTCATGGGTGCTCGCTCCCAAGCCCCGCTCTGTGTGTCCAATGGCTCCCGCTGCTGTCTCTCAGCCAATGGACTGAGACATCGTTGGATTTGGATCAGCTCAGGGAAGTATTGGGGGAAGCTGCATACTGAAGGAAGTCTACTGTCTCATATACTTTGGGAAAATTAAAACTCTCCATTTTGCTCATTCCGAATGAGTAAACCTACCATCTGAAATCTCTTCTCAGAAGTTGGGTCATAAAATGTGAATTCTACCGTCTGCCGTTCCTCTTCTTCCTCCCAGTCTCTGACAGCCCGTTCATACTCAGCGAGGGCCTTCTCCATGAAGATCTGGCACAAGACAAAGCTTTCCAATCACATGGGACATGACAATAGCCCGATGACACTTTCAGGCTTACAAACTGCAAGGACCCTGAGCAACCAATTAGAATGAATCTTTTTACTGATCATGAGGCAGTAATCTGATTGCTTGCTTTGGCTTTAATGCAGTGTATTCATTATGCCTTGATACTGAATAGGCATATCTGCTTCAACCCTCACCTCACACACCAACTCCAGAGCATAGAATGACGCCTGTTCTCCAGACTGAAGGGTTACCACCACGTTAACACTCTCACCCGGCTTCACAGTACCCGAAAGTGGTGAGACCTGAAGAACCTGCAAGAAAGGGCTGTTATGGTGAGTCACAATGCATCCCATGCACAGTGCCAGGACAAGGTCCTTCAGCACCCAAGGCAAAGCCCCCCCCCCCCCCGCCCCCATGAGCTGTGGACTACTTCAGCAGCATACTTTACATGTCTTATGCTTTTTGTACCCCCCTCCTGCTAAAGTGGCCACAACAATCTGGGCCTAAGGAAGTATGAATTTTTGCATGAACAGACATTTAAGACCAATGAGCACCGCAGACAGTTCTTCATTTGCTCCGACTGCTGCAGCCAGCAAGCCTTCAATCCCATAGATCAGCAAGCCTTAAATCCCATAGACCAGCAAGCCTTAAATCCCATAGACCAGCAAGCCTTAAATCCCATAGACCAGCAAGCCTTAAATCCCATAGACCAGCAAGCCTTCAATCCCACAGACCAGCAAGCCTTCAATCCCATAGAACCTTTGAATAGTGTTCTGCTCTCAGAGAACCCCTGCTAAAACTATAAAGATCTAGAGCTCAGGATTAAAAGCAGTAAAAGGTAAGCAGTAGGTTTTAGAGGGTATTAAATGAAAGAATAACAAATGGGGCTTATGTAATAGTTATTAAATGAAATAAATAATAATAATGTCCAAAGTGGCACAGTGAAAACTGTAGTGACCCCTTATATTGGTGGTGAGAGTGTAGACAGGAGATCTGCAATTGCTCACTTCCCAAAGAATCCAGAGCAACCTCTGGAAGAACTCTGCCCTGATAAAAAAATTCAGAGAACAGCGTTCCCATTATTCCACTCTTAACCCCCCTGGCAGTATCCCTGAGTGTGGCTCGGGGTGAATTTTCTGTACCAAGAGCGGTAACCCGGAGCCACACTCGGTATTGCATTGCTGGATCCAGGCAGTGTTACTTAGCTTGTCCCCTGGATCCAGTGATGTCCCCCTGCTGTGTCTGCGGGCTGTTTCCTCCGCCCAATGCCTCTGTGTGCCGGGCTCCGTTCCCTGCAAGCGTCGCGTCGCATGGGGGCGGAGACCAGCGGCAAATTCAAAAAGTGAAACACACAGCATACATACAGTACACTGTAATCTGTAAGATTACATTACTGTATGAAATCATTTCACATCCCCTTTGTCCCTAGTGGTTTGCCCAGTGCCCTGCATGCACTTTTATATTATATATGTCATTTTTTCTGCCTGAAAACATGAGAATGTCCATGGCAACCAAAAAGTGTTCTTTTACGTCAAAAGTGTTTTTTGTCCATATCTAACGTGCATAAACAGCGTTTGAATAGTTGAAACACAAAGTTGTAGAATTGTAGCCAGAGAAAGGGTTAGACTTCCACACCAAATGTAAAGCCAGTCACCAAGGTATTCTATATCACCACCAGGTGCGCTGCTCCCAATGAAGTGCCCACTTACTGGACACTTGTTGTAAATGCACCTCTGCACAATTCACTGGTTATCCTAGGAGTTTTTACAGCGGTCGTTCACCAGAATGATGAGTACCCGGAAAAGGCAAAAAAGCTCCATATAGTGTGCTAACGTTTCAAACACTTTAGAAAAGAAAAAGTGGTATGCGCTGCTATGATGTATGTTGCCTGGTTGCTGCTTCCACTGAATGTGTGTCACATAAGCAAATGAATAGATAATTATAATGGTGTGGATGCGCTACCAGTTAATAAATACATCAATAAACAGATAAATATATGAATAGTAAATAAGCAAAGTGACTAATACTATAATAAAAGTTGCACAAGATGTGAATATCGGGAAATAAATCCTTAATTGTAAAAGGTGGAAAAATTATGTGGAATGGACACCCTAAAGGTGCTGACAAAAAGTGCCGAGTGCTCCAGGTGTATTGTGCAAGGTAAACAAATATTTCATGCAAATGATTGAAGTCCAAAAAAAGTCTCTATAATTGTCAAAAAAGGTGCGAAGTGCTGCCAATATATACGTGCATATTAAACAAATGCTTCATGCAATATATAAAAAAAAATCCAGAAAAAGGGGGATCCTTGTATATTCAATGCAAATAATGATTTGATCACTGATGATCTTCCTTCAGTGTAAACTTCTGTGATCCTTCTTATCAAATGTGCAAATACCATCTTGAAATTGATGCGATTAGCATTTATGGTTTTATACTTTGTGCGATTAGCACTTTGATTTCATTTATTAAGTGCGGTTAGCACTCCTTGGTTTATTTAAAGTGGCCTTGTTCCAACAAGAGAAAGAGTTATACCATAAGCCTGATTTGACCCGAGTGGGGGTCGCCAATTAAGGTGAGAGTCCATTTCACCTGGTGGAGGGAGCACCTTGCACTTTGCTAGCTTGGTATTTGCACATTTGATAAGAAGGATCACAGAAGT
>BLSH010289623.1:415894-437121 GCA_018402905.1 Glandirana rugosa
CGTCGCCGCCGCGCACGCGCGGCGTGCGACGCGCTCGCGCGGCGTGCGACGCGCTCGCACGGGCACCCAGCCCGCCTGAGCTACAGGCGGGCTCTGGGCCGCTAGAGAAAACCCTCGGAGTCTTGCCCCTTGGCGGCAACATTTGTGCCGCCAAGAGGCAAGACACTGTCCCCTGTATCGTCTAGATGACTAGGGACAGTGACCCTAGTCAATCTAGACAATACAGGACCGGTCGGGACGGGGGGGTGTCAATCTCGTGTGGGTCCCTTGTGAATTGGGGAAGTGACGGGGGACGACCAATTGGTGGGACCAATGACATTTATACAGCGATCAGAAATTTAAATATCCACTAATTACTGTATAAATGTCATTGGCAGTGAAGGGGTTAACCAGCAGGGGGCAGTGAAGGGGTTAAGTGTTCCCTGGGTGTGCTCTAACTGTGGGGGGGCAGGGCTGGCCAGGACATAACAGATCTAACTGATCCCAGTGACAGGGATCAGTAGATCTGCTATGTCCCCTGTCACAGAACGGAGAACCGCCGTGTTTACAACGGCGGTTCCCCGTTCTGAGGCTCCCAAAAGAGATCGCCGGGTCTCGGGCGGACATCGAGTCCGCCCGACCCACGGGCACGCTCGCGCAGCGTGCGGCGCGCTCGCGCAGCGTGCGGCGCGCACGCGCCGCCGCTGCCTCCAGGGGGCGCGCCAGGAGCGCGCACAGTGGACGACGTCCATGGACGTCGTCCGGGCATTTCAGATCCGCGCTGGAGCCGTACTACGGCAATAGCGCGGATCTGAAGTGGTTAATATGCACGTATATATTGGCAGCACTTAGCACCTTTTTTGACAATTATAGAGAATTTTTTTGGACTTCAATCATTTGCATGAAATATTTGTTTACCTTGCACAATACACCTGGAGCACTCAGCACTTTTTGTCAGCACCTTTAGGGTGTCCATTCCACATCATTTTTCAAACACTTTATTGTTCCCCCCGCACACAAATACACTTACAAGAGATAAAATATTCAACAGCAAATAAGTCTATATACGCTGGTACATCACCGCTCCAGCCATGCAGCCGCTATCTCGGTCTCTCACACCGATTTCCACATGCAGCCGACCGAGATGGAGCGCAAACGTCACTTCCGTCTAGCCGTGGGGTCACGCTTCCTTGGACTGTGTGATTGGTCTTTTAACTGTCTGATAGTCCAAGGAAGCGTTGTGATTGGTGAGGAATCTTCATCACTCCCATCAGGTCAGCAAATATATTCCGTGGCCGTGCCGTGTGGTCACGCCCTCCGTAGATGTCGGAATAACGTAGAGCGTGACCCCACGGCTAGACGGAAGTGACGTTTGCGCTCCATCTCGGTCGGCTGCATGCGGAAATCGTGTGAGAGACCGAGATAGCGGCTGCATTGCTGGAGCGGTGATGTACCAGCGTATATAGACTTATTTGCTGTTGAATATTTTATCTTTTGTAAGTGTATTTGTGTGCGGGGGGAACAATAAAGTGGTTGAAACGTTAGCACACTATGTGGAGCTTTTTTGTCTTTTCAGGGTACTCATCATTCTGGTGAACGACCGCGGTAAAAACTCCTAGGATAACCAGTGAATTGTGCAGAGGTGCATTTACAACAAGTGCCCGGTAAGTGGGCACTTCATTAGGAGCGGCGCACCTGGTGGTGATATAGAATACCTTGGTGACTGGCTTTACATTTGGTGTGGAAGTTTAACCCTTTCTCTGGCTACAATTCTACAATTTTACACCTTTGTGTTTTTAACTTTTCAAGCGCTGTTTATGCACGATAGATATTTCAAGCAAATTTCAGTGTTTTTGATTTAATTACATTATTGAATACATTTTATTACTATTATATTATTATTTTTGATAATTATTTATAGTTATTTATTATATTATAATTTATGATTTCTTGTTTCAAACTTTATCATACCTGGGATGTCTACTAGACTCTTGTTTGGACAGATTTAAGTGAGTTATTCCTAATAATTACAGGCCTACAATATAAAACGCCAAATTTCTATGCAAAACAATGTACCGCTTTTAGACGCAAAAATCTGGCAAATTATACCGCCAGGGAGCTTAATCTCCCAGCATTCTTTGCTCCATCAGACTTCTCTGTAGCATTTCTTTATAGTCACCCTGTAGCCAATCTAAACATTGATATGAAGTTTTTCCCTGTAAAAAAGAATGTGAACATACACTGAACACCCATAATATTATAACCCCTGCCCACCATAATCTGGTGAGGCATGGACTCCACTAGACCTCTGAAAGTGCTGTGACATCTGGCTCTAGCCGTCCAGTGGCGGCCGGTGGTATGCTTCGGGGGGGGGCAGCAAACAATGCACCCACAGCCCCTCCCCGTGTCGTTCAGGTTGGGTCACCAGCACCCGCCCCCACCCCTGGTCAGTCAATCGATGAGCCCCGCACTTACCCCCAGGCAGCACTTCCGGGTGACAGCTTCATCCTCTACGTCTCCTCCGGCGTCCTCCATGCCTCCTCCTTCCTCCTCTCTCCCTGTCCTAATCCAATAGGATCGCTGGGCGCTTTGGCCAATTGGGCCGAGACCACCCTTTTTTGAAGCCTATTTGAGCTTTTGGCTCTAATCACGTGCTTCACCCCCCCCCCCCCATTGTAATCCATGCATCTGGCACCCCAAATGTAGATTAGGGGACCGGGCAAATGGATGGAGGGGGCAATGCCCCTAATGGACGGGCCATGCCGCCCCTTCAACCATCAGTAGCAGATCCTTAAAATTCTGTGTGTGGTGAGGTGGGGCCTCCATGGATGGGACTTGTTTTTCCATCACATCCCACAGATGCTCGATTGAATTGAGATCTGAAGAATTTGGAGGCCAAGTCAACACCTCACCCTGCCAGTGGTCATAATGTTATGGCTGATCAGTTTATTCCTCCCCTGCTGCCTGCAGCACAGAATGCTGCTCCATTCCCACCAAGTCAGTTTGGAAACTAAGGCAGTAATCCCCACAACATTCAGCATTTCCTGCTGCCAATCTTCACATCACTGCAAGACACAGTAGTGACATGAAGGTCAATTGGAGTGCAAAAGGGGGACTTTCACGCAGACTTAAAGAAGATTTCTCATTAACGGAGCAGCATTCAGTAGTGTGCTGCAGTCTGCATGAATCACTTCTGAAAAGTTTTCCTGATAGCAAAGAAAAATGGTGACAGGGGAGAGAGCTCCAGCACACAGCCTGTGATTGACAGCCTCAGCTCTGTTCCTGTGTGCTGTGTGTGTGTGGGGGGGGGGGGGGGTGTCCTTTCAGCTAATCAGTTCTCAGAGCTCTCCTCAAATGAGATCTGCAGAGTGTAACTTCAGCTCTCTGCCCCCTTTTTTTCTGAACTTTCAGAAAAGTTTTACATTTCAGCCCTTTGAATGTCTGTAGAGAAGAAAGGGCTGTAGATAAACAGGTATAACTTAGGTAGGATAATTTGCTTCATCTCTGTGTATCACCTGAGGCCAGTCACTTCACTGGGTATATGTGAGGGTTTACAACCAATTTAATTCAGGTTATGGACCACCTTCAGAGTCGCTTTGACATTTAACATCTATATAATTAATAAACAAATTCTCACCTCACTGGCGTTTGGTGAACCGGCAAACCATGTGAAGAGCAGGGCCTCGCTCTCAGAGGTGTTATTCAGAAACAGCAACTGGCTGGACTTAGAGAAGACGGGAATATCTCCAAACGCCAACTTCTGCTGAGTCAAGCGAGGGACCTGTAGGAGATTCCAATAACCATGCGGTTGATTAATAAAAGGATGGAAGGAATGTACCTGGGTTGCCTTAGCACCAATACAAAGTGCAGCTAAAGCTGGGTATAAAAATGGGATCAGAGAAAATGAAAATTGGGCACCAGGTTCTTTAGACTTACAATAAACCCTGATGCTGCCAGTCAATAAACACCCTATACAGACCCTCCGAAAACCAGTTTAATAAACATATTTCACAAAAATGGATGGAAATACCTGCTTTCAGAAGCATTATTAGCAGTAATATGAATGCTATCCGTTCCCAGTTTCTAACCAGGGTGGGGTGCGGAGTCATGTGATGTGTATTGCGCACAGTGCAGCAACTGTACACCATTACTGCTATCAACATTGTCTTTATCAGAATCTACCAGTAGCGCCCTCTTCTGGTTATGTTGACAGGTACATTTATTTTTTGGCTCCATGGTAATGAATGGAGCAGTGATTGAGTGAGTAAGGCTGTTCGGGGTTTCCTGAGTTGAAAGTTTGATTACTTCCACCTGCCTCTGAAAGACGTCTCCAGAGCACAGGGCTGGGAGATTTTAAAATAATCAGTTGAATAGTTATTATGCCCCAGCCAATCCCTGGAAGGAGGCGCCCAGAAGATGGCAGGGGAGGTGATAACTGTGCAAAAGGCCAGATTGTTGTTTTCCCTTAAAGCAGAGTTCCACCCAAAAGTGGAACTTGCGCTCATTTGTCTCCTACCCCCCCCCCCCCTCCAGTGCCACATTTGGCATCTTTCGGGGGTAGGGGAGAGCGGATACCTGTCTTTGAGACCAGGCAGTGGCGAATTACATCAGCAGCTGGGCTCCCTCCTCTTCCCCCGCCGCCGGGCCAGTAAGAGAGCTCAGTGCAGTAGGGGCCTGGTGTGAAGCCATAATGCTTCCCTTACCGGCAATGGCGGCGGCAGCACCCGACAGCTGATGGAAACATCAGCTGTGGTGCCGACGTTGCTGGACGTCGTCGTCGTGGACCTTCGCTTTAAGGGAGGGTTCCAGTCTCTTGGGGAGCCGTTGCCCCTGGGAGATAGCCAAGAAGCTGCAGTCTAGGCATTAGTAGCTGCAGAGCTGAGGGCCTGGAGAAGATTGGTGGAGGATCATATTTGCTGGAGAGTACTGCACTGAAGTCCTGGGTCTGGAGAAGTTGCTTTTTATCTTCTTCACTAAGGATCTACCTACGGATGCTAGTGGCAGACAGTTCCTGGTACACTATGCATAAAGAATATGTTAAGGACTATTAGTTGTGCAAGTGCCAGAAGGAAAATACGTGCCAGAGGTTGCTATATGGACTACTGTTGTAGGGTCCCAGATATACTGCCCTTTCCCTGTTACCTCCAGGAAAATCTGCAGTTAGAAGATTAATGAGACGTTTGTCCTCCCATTATTGCGATTGAACATTTTGGAGTAACCAGTGACCCTAAACCCCTCTACTGTTGAAGTTCTTCAGCAATACATACTAAAAGGCCATTCCCTAGACCAGGGGTGCTCAACCTTTTGAAGCGTGAGGGCCACTTAAGTGATTTGGCAACTGGTCGCAGGCCACAAGGAAATTAAATAGTTAAGAATTTCTATTATATCTTGCAGGTGAGGTGAACTTTCTGAAAGCGCACCAAAATTCCTGCATTTAGGAGTTTTGGTGCACTTTCAGAAAGAGCACCAAACCCGCAGGATACAATAGAAGTCTATAGCTCAGGGTAGCTAACCTGCAGGAAAGACGCAGGTGAAAGCAGCCTAATAACCATTTTTTATAAGTGCTAATATGCCCATTGCAAAAGTGCAGTGCATGTAATGTTTAATATACTGACCTTTTCCTCTTCTGGCTTCTGCTGACATCATTCTCCAGGCTGCTAGAAAGGTCCCAGGTGAAGAGCACTTGGTATCACTCCAACTTGGACAGGAGCTGACACTACAGAGGAAGCATCGGCTTATGCGGCTCATGCTCCCTCCTTAATCGCCAGCTCCATGTACTCTGATGCTCTGGGATGGTGGGTCAGCAACCTCTTGCTCTTGGTCTTTGCCATCCCAGAGCATGGGCATTCCCTGGTTCGAGGTTGCTGGAGAGGGCGGGTTTAACGCTTGACAGTTTAATACCCTATAAGGCCAACATTTTGTGGACACCTAATCTGCCACCTAATGTCCAACAGTACAAAACAGTTTGGGGAAGGCCCTTTATAATTGTGCTCCTGTGTATATAGGTAGCTCCTTAAGACATGGTTTGATGAGTTTGGTGTAGAGGAACTTCAGTGGCCTCAATCCTACTGAAACGTTTTCGATGTATCAGAATGCTGATTGCGTACCAGGTCTTCTCTTTTTCAACATCAATACCTGTCCTTCCAAATGTTCTTTTAGCTGAACAGGCACAAATTCCCCCAGGCACACTGCAAAATCTTATAGAAAACCTTTTCAGAGGAATGGAGGTTGATATAACTCAAAAAGTGTGTGTGTGGGGGGGGGCAGGGAAGCAACTCCTCCATATTAATACCCATGGTTTTGGAATAGGATGTCTTGCAAGCTTATATAAGTGTGATGATCAGATGTCTATAAACCTTTACCCATATAGTGTATATCTCTCGAATGTCATTGGTGCTATTTCTGTGCAGCATTCAGCTGAACAGATTCCCTGACTTATTTAAACATAGTAAATATTATAGATCCTCTTCAATATACACTCAGCATTCTCACCTGTCTGGGGAGTAAGAGCCTCGGAGTGGCAGCGATGGGGGAAATATCCCCAAACACAGCTGTATCCCCCAGTGCACTACGTTCATAGCCAATCCCTTCCAAGGTAATGAGAGCAGAGTCTCCTCCTAAGATATGCACAGGAACAGTTACCTGTATGTAGGAATAAAGTAAAGTTCTTAGTTACAGGAGCTGATTTGGCCAGCAGGGAGCAGAGTAAGACAGAAAACTGAGCATGCTCACTGAATAGGTTTTGGCCTCCAGCGGTGAGAAGATCCATTCCACATAGGCAGTTGCGCCTGGTAATATCTCCCCTCTGGGATTCAAACACTGGAAGACGGGGTGATGATAAGTCTCCTCTTGAACAGCTCTCAGTGGTTCCAGCTGGATCTCATAGATAACTGCCACAGAGCCCCCATTATACAGTTCATAGATCTGCAATATTAAATATAAAGTAAATATGCAAAATGTATACATAGAGTAAATGTACATATGTGTAATGGTTGTATCCAGGTCCATGACGCCCAAGAGGCCAACTGAGGTGGAAACACAAGCAGCACTCATGAAAACCTGGTGGGAGACAGCTGCCTGCAGCATAACAACAAATGACACTGTGAAGCCTGGACCGCCAGTGTCGAAACAACTGATACCGCGTAGCTCTAGCTGCCAGCATCCTAGCAACAAATGAGATTGTGCAGCCCGGACTGTCAGTGTCCTAGCATCTGACATTGCGTGGCTTTAGCTGCTAGCATCCTAGTAACAAATGACAATGTGCAGCCCAGGCAACCAGCATCCTAGCAACCAATGAAAAATGGGGAATGGGTGGCAAAAATGGCTGCCTTGGCCAGCAAAAATGGCACCTGCCCCGGTTCTGTTAATTCATATAACTCTATAGTTCAGTAGGAACTGAACTCTGAAAGCTCTGCCAAAAAAAAGAAGGCTAATAAAAAGGACTAGTCAGAATTATTGCTTGTGGTCAACTTGCTGCTGATCTTTACCCATTACCGGCTTACCAAGCTTTGTTCTGCAGGGTGTCTGTGTGGGGGCAGCCAGCTTAGCAGAGACAGAGTTTTGAATCTTCATTTCAGAGATTCCAGGAAAGAGAATGGTGATTCGTGGATTTGGTTATGTCATGACTGAGTTGCTCACTGTTCTACTTGCTGGAGGCTCTAACATTGAGAAACCAAAACCCATTCTCTACCAAGATGGCCAACCATGCAGAATAAATCATGGTAAATCGATGTAGCACCCTCCTGGTATAGAGCAGGATGCTAGGTAAATTAAGTCTGGCTTCCCTGTATCAGTGGAGCAGGGATTGATTGCTTAGGGCTGCTCAGTGTTTCACTGGCTGCTGTTCTGTTACTCTCCCCTGTCTTCTAGAGCATCCTAGAAGTATAGTGGGAAGAAGAACAGAGCAGACAGCTTGAATATTTATTGAACTCCAGCTAATCCCTAGAGAGGTGTGCCCAAAAGGTGGTTAGAGAGCCTATAAATAGTCTGAGGCCTGAGCAGCAGTGTTCTTGGGTCCAGTCCTGCAGGAGGAGGCCCCTATGAGGAAGTCATGAAGAAAATACCAAGGTCCCAGCTATGCTTAGCTGGGGGGCCTATTTGCAAATCTGTGGCTGGGGATTCTTATTATTATATTATTACTATACAGGATTTATATAGCGCCAGCAGTTTACGCAGCACTTTACAAAATGAAGGCAGACAGTACAGTTACATCACAATTTGGTACAAGAGGAATCAGAGGGCCCTGCTCGTTAGAGCTTACAATCTAGGAGATGAAGCTGGGTCTGGGGGAAGCTCACTGGAGAGAGCCAGGAGGAAGTTGGTGGGAAAGAGTCCAGCTGTCCTATGGTGGTGTGGGTCTAAAGCTCCCTCACTAGGAAGAGCCTGGTGGATATCAGCAGGAGGCAACTGATGAGCTTGAGCAGAAGACCCCCAGTGCTGAAGGAGAGTGACTGTATGCAGTTTTTTTCTCTGCAAGGAGTACAGATCACCAGCAGCTTAGAAATCCTGTGAGACATTCAGCCTTGTATAATGCAGCCAACAGTGGCGTTGATTTACTAAAAGTAAATAGGCTTTTCACTTTGTAAAGTGCAGTTGCATTCTGCAAGTACAGCTGCTCCAGAGCTTTGTAAATGAGCAGAAGCTCTGCTGACTTCCATCATCCAATCATGTGCAAGCAAAAATGCTGCTTTTAAATGTTCCTTGCATTTAATTGGGTACTCCTTGCAAAGTGAAGCTTTAGCTTATTTACTAAGCTCGGGTGCAACTGCACATGGAGAAGTGCGCAGCCTATTTGCCTTTGGTAAATCAACCCCTTTGTGTGCAGTGCAGCCAGAAATGAAGGAGTACTCAAGTTACCCATTTCTACAGTTTTCAGAGTATCCCATGCTCCCTCCCCCTACCTCAGATCATCATTCTGTTAGAGCGGAGTTCCACCCAGGTAAAAGTCAGCAGCTACAAAAAGTGTAGCTGCTGACTTTTAACAATCGGCCACTCACCTGTCCCAGGCTCCAGCGATGCGGTCGCCCGAGGGTTTGCTCTTCTTCCCCTCCCCTCGGTGGCACCCGAGGCTCCAAAGCCGGGTGCACACTGTGAATGCGCGAGTCACGCTGCACCTTGTGAATGGCCGGCGTATCCTCTGGGACCTGTGATGTGTCCCAGAAGATCGCCGAGAGGGAGGGGGGGAAGGTGAACTTCCTTCCGGAACCGCGGCGCTAGGAGAGGAAGTGGCCCTGGGACCCTGTGAAAACAGGGTCCCTGGTCCCCCCCCCCCCGAAAAAAAAAGGACATGCCAATTGTGGCATGTCTGGGGGTCACCTTCCCTTAAAGCGGAAGTTCCACTTTTGGGTGGAACTCCGCTTTAAGAACCCAACAAGAATCCCTAGAATCTGAGCCAGTGGAGGAATAAAGAAAATACAGATTGCCTGGCTGTGTGTATTCTAGGGGGGGGGGGGTATAGGATTGCATTTACCAGAAGCTTCCACGGGGGTGAGCTACATCAGTAACAAGGAAAAGATCAGCTGCAGGTAAACCACAGATGACACCGGTGACTTGTCCTTTGCTCTCTGCCTCCCTTTTTTAGGGAACAGCTTCCACAGTTCAGTTAATCTTCAAACTTCTCTATTACTCTTTATGTACCCAGCCCAGCAGGACAGTTAGCATAGCTTTAAGATCACATTTGAGCAGAGGTCCACTTTAATAGTGAACCGATTAAATGCAGTGTGGTTCAGAGTCGGCCCCTTTTAAGTGTACATCACCAAAAAACGTGTATATTACCTGTTTAGGTGGACTGGAGCTGCCAATAGCCACTGGCGTGAACTGATGCTTGGTAGACGTGAAGTGCACATAACGCTGTTCCTTTTCTACTGTCACTCCAACAAAATTTAACTATAATGAGAGAAACCGCCATGTTAGAATTGTACCGTGAACACTTAAATAATTGTACCATTCATTCAGCGTTTTGCAATAAAAAGTGCCTGTTAATGATAAACACTTTAAGGTTGAATATATTTTTATTAACACATTTTTTAGAAGGTTACAAAAACAGTCACTCACAGAATGAGTAAGATCAAATACACATGAAAATTATTAGCAGAGCAGTAAATATATTGCAATATGAAATTTCTCAAGAAGGGTCAATATCCGCAACAGAGCACTGCGCGTGAGGATAAACACAAGTGTAGGAGTTCATAAGACATTTAACCTAGCAAGAATAATTGCAAAGAAATGGGCAAGGATATTGTCCTTAGCACAACCCAAAGTGCATATATTCAGTGCAAAATTAGGAGACCCGTAAAAACAAGAGCACAATAATATTCATGGTGAGAATCAGAAGACAAAAGAAAAAAGTATAGCGAGAGAAAGGAAAAGAAAGAAAAAAGAAAGAGAAAAATAAAACAGTAAAGATGAGTAGAGCGATAGGGCGGCACAGTGGTGTAGTGGATAGCACTTTTGCCTGGCACCAAAAGGGTCGCTGGTTTGAATACCAACCACGACACTACTATGCCTGGAGTTGGCATGTTCTCCCTGTGCCTGCGTGAATTTCATCCCGGTTCTCCGGTTTCCTCCAACACTCCAAACACATGCTGGTCGGTTAATTGGATCCTGCCTAAATTGGCCCTAGTATGTATGAATGTGAGTCAGGGACCTTAGATTGTAAGCTCCTTGAGGGCAGGGACTGATGTGAATGTACAATGTATATGTAAAGCACTGCATAAATTGAGGGCTCTATATAAGTACCTGAAATAATAATAATAATAATGAGTTCTCTTGGGGTAAGAAGCAAAACGATAAACACTTTAACATACGCACCAGAATCTCCCGCCCATGTGATACCTTCAGCAGGACAGGCAAGCGATCAGTTCCAACAAAGTCATGTCTATTCAATTTAAAAAATAAATCGCTTTAATTGGGGGTAGAAATAAAAATGAAATACCAATCAATAGTCCGCACCACGTGAAAAAAAAAAAATATATATATAAACAAATACAGTGTCTGGAAAAAGGGAAGCTGCTGTCACTAAAAAGCTAAAAAAACCACTTAAAATATAACCTATAAATGGTGACTGCACTGTCCTCTTTTAGCAATACCCAACAATATAATACACGGTGTAATTTCCTCAAATTTATGCAAACTACAAAAAAAACATAAATAGTCCAATTTATAGTGTCCCAAAAATACTGAAAAATGTCTAAATATTACAAATACCTTGCAAAAAAAAAAAAAAAAGCATTGCATGAAAAAGAGTCCAGTGCTATAATTTCATATATTAAAGTGTCCTGTGCAATCAAATTTCTAAATTCAAGATTTCTTTTGGAACACAAGCACTTTTTCCTGGATGACCATTGTTTGCACATGGATTTTGTAGCTCCTGAGCTTGTTTTACTACATGGGACACTTTATTCATTGGAATGCACTGGACACTTTGTTGAATATATGAAGTGTATGAATTTGATTTCACAGGACTCTTAAATAAATTACATTATAGCACTGGACAACTTATGAATGTTTTCATGCAATGCTTTTATTTTTTTTTGCATCGTTTCTAAAATATTTTAGTTTCAAACATTTTATTGGTGAAAAAAAAAAAATAGAGGATACAGAACAGTATACAAATATGACAGCGTTACATTGGTGATAAGCCAAAAGCAGAATGGTAAATACAAGTATAGAAGTGATCAGTCCACCCTGTAATTGCTTCGTCATAATACGGGAAATCCGGTATATTATAGACAATAGTAGTATCCATTTATATAGAAATACTTATAAACCAGTGAAATCACATCAAAAAACAAGAAAAAAAAGAAAGGAAGCGAAGAAATCAGAGGATTTACCCCCCCAGGCTGGGATCTGGCCCAGCCTAAGTGAGGGAGCAAAGGCCTCCTGTAAATCGTAGTTTGTTGCGATAGGGGTAGAGAGGAATAAGAGAAGGAGGAAGAGAAAGGGGAGAGACCCCAAGGAAGAAAGGGGGAAGGGAGGGATGGGTGTGGGGGAGGGGGGTACTGGCTCAGAAAAGACTAGAAGTGTGTAGCCTAGGTAGGGTTACTTCACCCAGCATCTATGATCAGTGTCTGGTCAAAGCCCAGGGGAAGACCATGGGTGATCCATGGTGGGCAGAGTTTTTCACATTTGGAGAGTTTGTCAAGGTAGATGGCCCCAGTTTTAGCGTGTATAAATGAGTTTCTAAAATATTTTCACATTGTTTTTCAGTCTTTTTGGGCACACGTTTACGAATTGAACTATTTATGTTTTTTATAGTTTGCACAAATTTCACAAAATTATACTGTGTATTATATTGTCAGGTAAAAAATAAAATAAAAAATACCCTATATTACCTTGTAAAAGAATAACTTTCCCAGTTGATTGATGTCTGGAAGAATAGCAGCAAATTTAGCAGTGACAGAATGCGTCAGTTAACATGATCATATTGTAAGGCCATCTAAGGCTTTATTTGATGCAGTTATAATAACTTTGTTATTTATTTTATTATTATAGACTGTCAAAGGCTGAAAAAATGAATTACCTGTAGGACAGCTGGACTGTCTGTTGCTGGCCAGGTCTAAGCAACCCTGATTTTGGGCTGACTGTAAACAGCTTGTTGTCCTGTATTCTCATCTGGTGGATCTCGCTAGGGTCAAACTCCCATGTCTCAGCCCAGAACTCCAGCTCGATCTGCTGGTCCACCGGGTATAAAAAGTCCCTTTAGAACAACAAAAATATTTATTATCTGTATGCTTAAATAAGCATATGTATGTCATGTTCTATGGGAAGTCTAAAATTTTGTTTGCTGCAATGCTGTATCTATTAACCTCCCTGGCAGTATGATTATGTCAGAATTTTGCGTCTAAAAGCGATACATTGTTTCAAATAGAAATTTGGAGTTTTATATTGTAGGCCTGTAATTCTTAGGAATAACTCACTTAAATTTGTCCAAACAACAGTCTAGTAGACATCCCGGGTATGATAAAGTTTGAAACAACGAAATCATAAATTATAATATAATAACTATAAATAATTATCAAAAATAATATAATAATAATAATAAAATGTATTCAATTATGTAATCAAATAAGAAAACTGAAATGTTCTCAGTTGCAGAATTGTCGTTGTCGTCACTTTCAGTGTCTGATGATAAATTTCCCCAGGAATCAGTATCACTCCATTCTGCAAGTGATTCTTATTTACTATCACTGTTTTCTAGCTGATCAAAAAACGCTTTTCATGTAAAGGGACACTTTTTGGATGCCATGGACGTAATCAAGTTTCCAGGCAGAAAGAATGGCATATATAATATAAAAGGGCGGCACAGTGGTGTAGTGGTGGTTCGAATCCCAACCATGACACTACCCGCCTGGAGTTTGCATGTTCTCCCTGTGCCTGCGTGGGTTTCCTCCGGGTACTCCGGTTTCCTCCCACACTCCAAAGGCATGCTGGTAGGTTAATTAGATCCTGTCTAAATTGTCCCTAGTATATGTATGAATGTGAGTTAGGGACCTTAGATTGTAAACTTCTTGAGGGTAGGGACTGATGTGAATGTACAATGTATATGTAAAGCGCTGCGTAAATTGACGGCACTATAGAAGTACCTGAAATAAATAAATAATAAAATAAAAGTGCATGCAGGGCTCTGGGCAAAGCACTAGGGGCAAAAGGGATGTGAAATGATTTGATACAGTAATGTAATCTTACAGATCACAGTGTACTGTATGTGTCATGTGTTTTTCACTTTTTGAATTTGCCGCCGGGCTCTGCCCCCATGTGACGCAACGCTCATAGGTAATGGAGCCCGGAACCCAGAGGCATCGGCCAAAGATTCCGCCGGAGGACACAGCAGGGGGACATCGCTGGATCCTGGGGACAAGGTAAGTAACGCTGTCTGGATCCGGCAATGTGATCCCGAGTGTGGCTCTGGGCTCCGCTTTTGGTACAGAATATTCACCCCGAGCCACACTCTGGAATACCGCCAGGGAGGTTAAAGAATCACTGGGTCATTATTCTGCAAACACAAGAGGTGATGTTACTAGACTCCCACACCAAGGGAATGTGTCGTGGGTCTCCTACCAGGGTACACGCTCACAGGCTCATTAAATAATATGTAAACTCAACATTTTATATTCCTGATATGTGCCTGCTGTACCATGTATGAAAATGTATCCTGCTCTCCTTGTTTTGCTTCTTTTGTGTGAAATCTCTGGTGCTCCTGCCAGTCCCTGGGCTTTCCTATTAAAACTGACCACACTAGGCATGGGGGCACAGCATGGCCAGTTTTCTGGCTGTGCAGAGAACCTGCCTATCCTCCTATAATCAGATTGTGCTAACACCCCTACCCCCTACACAGCCATTTACTGTAAAGATCAGTATGCGGCTGTTTCTCCTCCAGCTCTCTGAGCTTTTTATGCATCTGAGAATGGAGGGTATGTGATCACTTTTTTTTTATTTGTATACATAGATGTTTTGCCTTTTATCTTTTATTTCTATTTTAAACAACTGAATGGGTTGTTTTACAAGGTGAGGGTTTACATATTTACACATTATATAACCTTTGCCACCTTCAGACTTATAAGTCAAAGGTTAGGTTAACAAATGTTATAATTGGCACAAATGTGATAGGAGGAGGATATATTCCTGCCTCCCCATCCTCTTCCTATCACTTTTGTGCTAGTAATAACCTTTGTAAACATCTGCGCAGCATTAAAGCGGTTGTCTACCCCCAAAACTCATTTTTACCTACAGGTAAGCCTATAATAAGGCCTATAATGAGGCTTACCTGTAGGTAAAATGAATATCTCCTAAACCTGTACGGTTTAGGAGATATTCCTCTTGCATGCAGCCGCTGATGTCAGCGGCGCATGTGCAGTGATGTACCGGCGGAGGCCAGGCGCATAGCGGCAAACCTTGCTGGGAAGTCTGCCGGAAGGACGGGCTCCCGCGCTAATTAGCGCGGGAGTGACGTCTCGCGGCTCCGGCCACTCACAGCGCCGGAGCCACGAACCCGGAAGGATCCCCCAAGGGAAGATGTGCACTCCCTCTGCGGGGACCGGGCAGCCCTGTGTGAGCTTCGTTCTAAGGTAAGTATTTGATAATGAGCTAGTATGCGGTGCATACTAGCTCATTATGCCTTTGCCTTACAGGGTTTTTTGTTTTTTTCTTCAGGACACAAACATTTTAACAGTACCCTTCAATGGAAACATCTAAAAAAGAGTGTCTGCAAACTATTGTCCATATAGAATGCACCTGTTAACAAACTTGTCTTATTTCCTGAAGCTGGTAGGGCTGTTAATATGCAGACAAGCTGATCTTCTAAAATGACACCAGAAACTATTTGTGGTCGGTTCAATAAGTGCAAAAAAAAAATGCCCGATTATCCTGCCTGATATCCGACGATTCTCAATTTCCTATGCACTATGCAATCGAAAACAACATCAAGAAGTGGGTTAGGTTTACAGAACACCTCCATGTCTTATTAAGATATGGAGAGGCAGAGGTGTTCTATAGCCTTAAAGAATATATCAACACAAAATTTCATATTCCTGATATGTGCCTGCTGTACCATGTACTTGTATTTATTTATTTTATTTATTTCAGGAACTTATATAGCACCAGGAATGTATGCAGCGCTTTCCATATACATTGTAAATTCCCATAATATATGAGAAAGGCTCTTGTTCTCTCTATGTTGCTTCCTTTGTGTGAAATCCCTGGTGTTCCTGCCAGTCCCTCTTCTTCCCTAATTAAAAAAAAAAAAAAAAAAAAAAAAAAAAAAAAAACTGACCACACTAGGCATGAGAGCACACTATGGTCAGTTTTGTAGCTATGCTAAGAACTCAGCCTGCTCTCCTCCACACTGGTGCTGACATACCCCCCCCCCCAAAACCAATCTTTAGGAAGACCAGTGTGCTGCTGTTTCTCATCCTCCAGCTCTCTGAGCTTCTTATGCAGCTGAGAACAGAGGTCATGTGATCACTTATAAAAAAAAGCAGACAAAATGTATTTATGTTTTTTATATGTGTGCACAAATGCTTTTGCCTTCCATCTCTATTTTAAACTGAATGGTTTGTTTTACATACAAGGTGAGGGTTTCAGACATTTCAAGTGTCCCGCGAGCGTTGGGCGATCTCCCGGCTGGGCCTGTCACTCAGCCACAGACAGAGCAGCCCCAGCAGCCGAATGGAGTGGGGCCGCCGCTGCCCCTCTGGCTGCTCTGTCTACTGTCTGTGGCTGAGTGACAGGCGGAGGTGATGACGTCCCCATCTGTGCGAGGTGGAGGACTGTAACAAAGTCCCTCCTCCTAGATAGACGGAACACTGATCCAATGATACACTGAATCAGTGTGACATGTACCATAGGAGGCAGGACTTTGTTACAGTTGACGCGGGGATATGTGAATCCATGACTGTGATCAAGCTGCACTTCATGGGCACAGGTAAGGCTGCATTTAATTGACACTGGTAAGGCTGCACTTCATTGGCACTGGTATAGCTGCATTTTATTGGCACTGATCAGGCTGCATTTTATTGCCACTGATTAGGCTGCATTTAATTGCCACTGATTAGGTTGCATTTAATTGCCACTGATCAGGCTGCATTTAATTGGCACTGGTAAGGCTGCATTTAATTGGCACTGGTAAGGCTGCATTTAATTGGGGGAGATCGGCACCGGCGCGAAGCGTCACCTCCCTGAAAAGAGTTTTTGCAGGTTGAGATGTCTGGGGTTTACATATACTTTAAAGTTGGTTGTAAATTCCTTTGTGACATTTTTATAATAAAGCTTACCTGTTGGGAAAATTAATAACCCCTAAGGCTCCATTCACACAAATGCGTTTTTTGATGCATTTTGAATTTTGCAGAAATGCAGGGAATTTTTTTAACATGGGTTCCTATGGAACACGTTCACATCAATGCATTTTGTGCCTTTTCGTTTTTGGAAAGGGTCGGGGACTTTTTTTTCCTCGCAAAATGCAGCATTTTGCATGTGATAGACTTCAATGGGCATGCAAGAAAAACGCAAGTGCTGTGTTTTTGACGTGTTTTTGCTGCAATTTTGCAAAATTGCATTTTTAAATCTGTCTAGCAACAAAATTCCCCCTGCAGCAAAATCGCAGTAACCACGGTAAAAAAATGCAGAAAGCACAGCAAAAAGCACTGCAAAAACGCTGAAAAAGCATAGATGTGAATCAAGCCTAAATGTGCACTGTTTAGGAGATATTCCACGTGCATGCGCTCTGAAGGCACAGTATACCTTGCCGTTCCATCAGAGGTCTGTGCCATAAACAGTAACTTTCGTGCACATGCACGGCAGTGACATCTTTGCGGCTCAGCCAGTCAGATGGCTAGAGTCTGCTAACCCAAAACGAAAGCCAGGTGAAGATGAAAGCCCTGCGACAGCGCACCGCTGGAGGGTTTTGTTTTAAAGTGGTTCTAAAAGCTCAAGGTTTTTTAAAAAAACTCCTCTGCGCCGCAGCACCCCCCCCCCCCAATACTTACTTGAGCCCCATCTCAATCCAGTGATGTGCACAAGTGCCTCAGTTCTCCTGCCTCCTCATTGACTGAGACATTAGTGGGAGCTGTCAATCACATCTTCTAAACCAATCAGGAGAGAGAGCAGGTGGGGCCGAGCTGCGGCTCTGTCTGCCAATTGACACGCAGAGCCGCAGCTTGGAAGTGAGACTGCTCGGGTGCCCTCATTGCAAGCGGCTTGCTCTGGGGGAACTCAGCAGGAGGGAGAGGCCAGGAGCGCGGGCCGGGGACCCGAGAAGAGGAGGGTCGGGGCTGCTCTGTGCAAAACCATTACACAGAGAAGAGAAGTATGACATTTTTGTTATTAAAAAAAAAAGAGCTTTATTATCACTTTAAGCAAAGTCTCTTAAAGTGTGCTAGTATGCGATGCATTCTAGCACATTATAACATTGCCTTGCAGGTTGAATTTTATTTTTTTTTACAAGGTTTACTACCACTTTAACTCATTTCTTGTCCCATTCTAGGACAGGAAGTGTGTTATTGGCAGGATCACTCCATCCAAGGACCAGTAAGCTGCAATATATTACATTTTTGGGGTTCAGATAAACTTTAATATCAATTTAAATCCATGGATGCTAAGCTGTATGTGTGCCTGTACTGACAAAGAGAAGAGTGGCAGATACCACTCCAGATTGTTTGAAAAGTACACATGTGAAATAGTTGAAAGTATGGTATCACAAACAAGATTTATTTTCCCCCACAAAAAGTTTTATCTCAAAAATGATATTGCAGTTATTTCATATGGGCAATTTAGATACAAATAGTGCTTATCAAAAAATATATTGCACCCTGCTAACAACAAAGTGGACAACCTTCCAGTGAACTCACCATTTCACAGGTAATACGCCATTATTCTCCAGCAAAAGAACGGCCACAAATGGCTCCGAGCCCACGGGCGCAGCTCCGAAGTTGAAGTCCAGCAAGACTGGGGTGTTTACAGGGGGACATGGGCGAGTGCTGGATGGAAGAGACACAAATTCTAGAATACTTATATATATATATATATACATATATACACACACACACACACTATATTACCAAAAGTTTTCGGACACCTGCCTTTACACACACATGAACTTTAATGGCATCCCAGTCTTAGTCCGGGTTCAAAATTGAGTTGGCCCACCCTTTGCAGCTATAACAGCTTCAACTCTTCTGGCAAGGCTGTCCACAAGGTTTAGGAGTGTCTATGGGAATATTTGACCATTCTTCCAGAAGAGCATTTGTTAGGTCAGGCACAGATGTTGGACAGGAAGGCCTGGCTCACAGTCTCCGCTCTAATCAAGGCCAATCAAGTTCCTCCACCCCGAACTCGCTCATCCATGTCTTTATGGACCTTGCTTTGAGCACTGGTGCGCAGTCATGTTGGAACAGGAAGGGGCCATCCCCAAACTCTTCCCACAAAGTTGGGAGCATGAAATTGTCCAAAATGTCTTGGTATGCTGACACCTTAAGAGTTCCCTTCACTGGAACTAAGGGGCCAAGCCCAACCCCTGAAAAACAGCCCCACACCATAATCCCCCCTCCACCAAAGGATTTGGACCAGTGCACAAAGCAAGGTCCATAAAGACAAGGATGAGCCAGTTTGGGGTGGAGGAACTTGACTGGCCTGCACAGAGTCCTGACCTCAACCTGACAGAACACCTTTGGGATGAATTAAAGCGGAGACTGTGAACCAGGTCTTCTCGTCCAACATCAGTGCCTGACCTCACAAATGCCCTTCTGGAAAAATGGTCAAACATTCCCTACTTTTGGTAATATAGTGTGTGTGTGTGTGTGTGTGTGTATGTGTATATATATATATATATATATATAGAGAGAGAGAGAGAGAGAGAGAAAACAGACCAACAGCCATACCTGTGTCGAGTGGGGACCCTGTATATTAGCTCTGGAGGTGTGGGGTCACTTTGTAGACAGGTGTTAAGTCTCTCCAGTGAAAAAAGCCTCCATAGCTGAGTCTTGGTAAGGGCACTGGCACTGCCCACTGGACATGCATCAACCACAGTGAATGTCGGGTAGACTCCCTGTGCTGTCACACTGCACAGAAACTGCTCCCCTGTGACTCTGTTTGCAGGATCCAGAGCTAGAAGGAGCAGAAACAGGTATTACATTTTACTTTGCTATCTGAGTATCTTCAAACATTCATGTTTTTGTAGCCATCTGCTATAGGATATCTCCCATATCTATAACTATTATACAACCCAAATTCCAAAAAAAGTTAGGACACTGTAAAATCTACAAAAAAAAAATGCAATCATTTGCAAATTTCATAAACCCGTATTTTATTCACAATTGAAAATAGAAAACATATCAAATGTTTAAACTGAGAAAATGTACAATTTTAAGAAACAATAAGGTTGAAATTACTATATGAAAAAAAAAGGTTTGAAATTGATGGCAGCAACACATCTCAAAAAAGTTAGGACAGGGCAACAAAAAGCTGGTAAAATAAGTAATACTAGCAAGAAAGAGCTGGAAAAACATTTTGCAACTGATTGGTTAATTGCCAACAGGTCAGTAACATGATTGAGTATAAAAAGAGCATCTTAGTATTGGAAGGCGCAATATGGTTAATATAAGACATTTATGATCTTTTACTCTCTGGTTATCACAGGACCATCAGGCCTGGTGAAGGGTATCTTGGAGAACCAGGCAAATCAGCTTACACAGGGTGTTTGTAACCAGGGGTCGCAAATTGGAATTTATCCCCTGAAGGATATTCTTGCATAGGCCTCCTGATGTGATGTATGGGGGGTAGAGGTGCATCATCTCAGACCTCCTGGTGAGGTGAAATTTAAATGACTGATTTCCTGACTTGCAGCAACATCAACAGAAACAGATATGGACTGGAATGCTGACCTGGGTCAAGGCAGGTGTTCCCAGAGTAATACTGCCCCCGTGTGGAAGACAGCAACATACTTCCTGAAGGGTATTCGGGGTAGAATCGCCAGGACATACTTCCTGGTGATTAGGAAGGCCAGCCCCATATAGCTTACAGGTTATAGCTCATCGGACAGAGGACTACACGGGCGGACAGAGGACTACACGGGCGAGCAGAGGGTGTTTGTGTGGGTTGTGTCTGAGTGTACTTTAAAACCACTTCCAGCTCAAGCCAATTCTGACACTTCTCTCCTACAAATCATCATTTTTTTGCTAGAAAAATACTAATAACTCCAAACATTGTATATGCTTTTAGCAGAGGCCCTAGGGAATAAAATGGCGGTCATTGCTACTTTTTATGTCACATGGTATTTGCGCAATAACTTTTCAAACACTTTTTTTTTTTAATAAAAAACTTTCATGGGTTAACCACTTCCCGACCGCCGTATACAGAATGACGGCCGGGAAGTGGCTGAGTTATCCTGACTGGACGTCATATGACGTCCTCAGGATAACAAGCCGCCGCGCGCCCGGGGGGGCGCGCATCGCGGCGATCGGTGGTGTGGGGGGTCAGTCTGACCCCCCGCAATGCCGATCTCGGTAAAGTGCTTCGATCCGAAGCACTTTACCATGTGACCAGCCGTGACCAATCACGGCTGGTCACAGTGTAATACAGGAAAGCCGTTTATCGGCTTTCCTGTACTCAGGTCTGCAGACCTGATGAGGGGAGAGCCGATCGGCTGCATCCCTGACAGGGAGGGTTTGTGCTGATGATTTATCAGCACAGCCCTCCCTCGGATCGCCACCCTAGACCACCAGGGAGCCTGCCCAGTGATGTGCCCACCCAGGACCACC
>BLSH010289623.1:462283-472397 GCA_018402905.1 Glandirana rugosa
GGGAGTCCCCACCCCCCTACTGAGATCAAAGCCAGCCCTGCTGACACCCCCCCCAATGTGTGGCACCCGGGGCGGACCGCCCCCCCCGCCCCCGTGTTAGTACGCCACTGGCTTGATCTACTCTTCTTCCTCCTGCCCTATCCCTCTATGTCTGTCCAAACTCCAATCCCTGGCTCTGTGCCTCAGAAAAGAAAAGTGGGGGCCAGAAATTTGAAGTCCAGCAGCCTCAGAAACATCTGGATGAGAGGTGCTGACTGCCAAGGGGTGAGTGAGCTCACCATCCATCCCTGTCTGTGACTGAAGTCTCCCCCCTTCTCTCTCCTGCCTCTGAATACACTAAGGTAAATCAGGTTTCTCAGAGCACCCCTTACATCAGAGTTCCCCCTTTACACCAGAGGCCACAGTGTTCCCCCTTACAACAGTCATCTCCGTTCTCAGTGTACCCCTTAAATCAGGGTTCCCAGAGCATCCCTTATGTTAGAGTCCCCAGAGTTCTCCCTTACATCAAAGTCTGCAGAATCCCGCTTACAGTGAAAGGGAACTCTGTGAGTTCAGATGTAAAAGGGGCAACTCTGTGGACTCTAATGTAAAGGGGGACGCTTGTTATTAACTTCATATGATTAGAAATGTTATTTAATAGCAAAATATATGTATAGTTTATAGTAGAAAAATTGCTGTGCATAACTAAAGTGTTCGGGTTTGACTTGAAGAAAAGGTGGCAATCCTAGCCAGAGCTCAGGCTTAACTCTAAACTGGTAACCTGTAAGGGATTTTAAAGCGCCACCTATCGATAATTTTAGATACCGTAGCTTGTTGGCATTGCACAAGCGTGCACAATTTTAAAAGTAGCGCAGGTGAGCAGCAATTTATTTTTCAGGCCTGGTTAGGTCTATTCTATATCTGGGGGTTGATTGTCCCTGCCTGTCTCTGGAAGAAGCTTCTGGAAATAGAATAGGAGGATCAATCTCAAGACTATGAATACTTATCTGACCTCAGCCACTCCCTGGGAGGAGGCGCCCAGAAGGTGTGGCTGGGGAGAAGATAAACCTCCTTTTGGGAGGCTCTGTTCAGAGCTCTCTCTCCAGGGGCCTCTGCCTTTGAGAGGCAGCCTGTGTTACTGAAGACATCTAGTGGCGGAAAGGAATTACTGCGAGGGACAGCTCTGGATGGACCGTTAATAATGCACCAAAAGCTGCCTTTTTATTTTTACTTTTTATCAATTTAAAACTTGTGAATTTGGGAAGGTTTATTCTACTATAGTTCTGTTTTTCTTCCTCGGTCTCCCTCAGTCAGCTCACCTTGTAGAAGATGAAGCCTTCCAGTTCTGCCTCATACAAAGTATTTATCTGTGAGGGTTGGAAGACCACTCTGAAGGCGGTGGATTTCAATGGTGGGATGTCGGTGACTTCTGGGGTGACCCGGAATGGGCTGTGAGGTTTGCAGGTCCAAATGACAGTCACTTTCCCCTTGGTGCGATTGGTCAAGGACAGAGGAAGAGGTTCGGGTAGCATTTCTTGTGTGCGTCCCACACATCGACCAAAATCAAAGTCTCTGGTGCTGGCTGTAATATGTGATAACGATGTGGAGTCCTCATGGCTGAAGTCATCATTGAAGTATTCAGATGCAGCATCAGGAAGAGGGTGTTTCTCCGGAATGCCCTCAAGCTAAAAATAACCAAATATTCAGTTTTCTTTCATCCATTTCATTCATCTAATAAAAAATGTTGTTTTAATAATGTTTCTTTACAAATATAATGTCTGTATAGATACAAATTTACTAAGACTGGAACACTCAGATTCTGGTACAGCTGCGCATGGTAGCCAATCAGCTTCTAACTTCAGCTTGTTCAATTAACTCCTTCAGATCCGCGCTATAGCCGAAAGACGGCTACAGCGCGGATCTCAATTGCCAGGTGGACGTCCATGGACGTCCACGCTTGTCCACGCTCCCAGCGTGCGTGCGCGGCCGCCGCACGCTGCGTGGGCATACCCGCGGATCGGCGGACTCGATGTCCGCCCGTGACCCGCGATCGCCTGTCAGAGCTGCAGCACGGGGAAGCGCCGATGTAAACATGGCGGTTCTCCGTTCTGTGAAGGGGACATGACAGATCTACTGAACCCTGTCACTGGGATCAGTTAGATCTGTTATGTCCCTGCCAGCCCTGCCCCCCCACACAGTTAGAACACACACAGGGAACACAGTTAACCCCTTCACTGCCCCCCCTGCAGGTTAACCCCTTCACTGCCAATTACATTTATACAGTAAGCAGTGGACAATTAAATTTATGATCGCTGTATAAATGTCATTGGTCCCAAAAAAGTGTCAAAAATGTCCGATATGTCCGCCCCAATATCAAAGTCCCGATAAAAATCGCAGATCGCCACCATTACTAGTAAAAAATAAATAAATAAACAAAAACGCTATAAATCAATTCCCATAGTTTGTAGACGTGATAACTTTTGCGCAAACCAATCAATAAACGCCGATTGTGATTTTTTTTTACCAAAAATATGTAGAAGAATATATATCGGCCAAAACTGATGAATAACTTTTTTTGTTATATTTTTTCTGGATATTTATTATAGCAAAAAGTAAAAAATATTGTTCTTTTTTTAAAATCGTCGCCATTTGTTTGTTTATAGCACAAAAAAGAAAAACCGCAGAGGTGATCAAATACCACCAAAAGAAAGCTCTATTTGTGGGAAAAAAATTATAAAAATGTTGTTTGGGTACAGCGTCGCACGACCGCGCAATTGTCATGCAAAACGAGACAGCGCTAAAAGCCTAAAATTGGTCCGGGCAGGAGAGGGGTTTAAGTGCCCAGTAAGCAAGTTGTTAAAGTGGTTGTAAACCTCAGACATGAAATATGAACAAAGCAGAACAAACCTATAGCATTAGTTAAAATGATACTTTATACATTTGATAAACATGGCATCACAATGGCTATATTTCTTCTTTAGTCTGTCAATGATCCATGAAATTGCGCTCATTTTGGATAGAATATAGAGGGATTAGAACACCTGTCAGATTTTTATAGCCGTCTGTACCCCCTTGGGCCCCTTTCACACATACGGACCGTACTGGTCCGCCTGTCAATGAATGGACGCTCCATTGTCCTCTATGATCGCTGACATCCGATCCGCTAAATACAGACGGATGGAAACCCTATTTTCCCCGGATAGGATAAAAACGGACAGGGGGATCCATTTTCATCCGATCCCCCATAGAGGAGAATGGGGGCTCTGACAGCCCTTAGGGAGATTCATCCTCTCTATTGGTCCTTTTTACCATTATCACTGAGAGTGAAAGTGAAAGAAAATCCCAAATTTTGGGTTGTCATCAGAGCTGGAATAGAGGGGAAATCTTCCAATAGGGACACTAGTTCTGTTGACACCCCAGTATTCCCTCACTTTGGAGGGATTTCCTCTCACTTCCTGTTTTGGCTATGGGATAGGAAGTGAAGGGAAATCTCCCCAATGGGACACAGATGACAAAACAAAAATCTGGCAGGGGCTATAACCCTCCTTTAATCTATCCAAAATAAAAATAAAAACTTTTGCCTTTAGTTTTACTTTAAGATGGTTTCATCTGTGGTGTTTGACGTTCGGGGTTAAAGTGGTTGTAAACCCTCTCATATAATCAGTGAAATTAATAGCCTCAGATGATACACAGAGATGAAACATACCCTCCTATATACGTTTTACTTGTTTATCTGCAGTCTTCTCCTTTCTACATCCCTTCAAACTGCTGAATTTAGATAAAATCCTTCTGCATCTGTCAGTAGCATAGAGTAGGGGGCTGAGAGCTGCAGTTAGAGCTCTTGTACAGTGTGTGAGAGCTGATTGGAGCAAAGTGACACACCCCCTACACACACGGCACAGGAACAAAGGAACGATGCAGAGCTGTGTGCTGAACTCTCCTCCCCGTCACCATTTTATCTCTGGCATCAGAACAACTTGTCAGAAGTGACTCATGCTGATAACAGAGTAAGAAGCACCAGGAAGAAATGACATTAAGAGCTTTGTAAAGAGACAATTAAACACTACAGATATACAGTACGGGGAAAAAAGTATTTGATCCTTGGCTGATTTTGTACGTTTGCCCACTGACAAAGAAATGATCAGTCTATAATTTTAACGGTCGGTTTATTTTATCAGTGAGAGACAGAAAAACATCAAAAATATCCAGAAAAACGCATTTTAAAAAAAAGTTATAAATTGATTTGCATTTTAATGAGTGAAATAAGTATTTGACCCCTTCGCAAAACATGACTTAGTACTTGGTGGCAAAACCCTTGTTGGCAATCAGAGGTCAGACATTTCTTGTAGTTGGCCACCAGGTTTGCAGACATCGCAGGAGGGATTTTGTCCCACTCCTCTTTGCAGTTCCTCTCCAAGTCATTAAGGTTTTGAGGATGATGTTTGGTAACTCGAATCTTCAGCTCCCTCCTCATATTTTCTATAGGATTAAGGTCTGGAGACTGGCTAGGCCACTCCAGGACCTTAATGTTCTTCTTCTTGAGCCACTCCTTTGTCGCCTTGGCCATGTGTTTTGGGTCATTGTCATGCTGGAATACCCATCCGCGACCCATTTTCAATGCCCTGGCTGAGGGAAGGAGGTTCTCACCCAAGATTTGATGGTGCATGGCCCTGTCCATCGTCCCTTTGATGCGGTGAAGTTGTCCTGTCCCCTTAGCAGAAAAACACCCACAAAGCATAATGTTTCCACCTCCATGTTTGACGGTGGGGATGGTGTTCTTGAGGTCATAGGCAGCATTCCTCCTCCTCCAAACACGGCGAGTTGAGTTGATGCCAAAGAGCTTGATTTTGGTCTCATCTGACCACAACACTTTCACCCAGTTCTCCTCTGAATCATTCAGATGTTCATTAGCAGACTTTACACGGGCTGTACATGGGCTTTCTTGAGCAGGGGAACTTTGTGGACGCTGCAGGATTTCAGTCCTTCGCGGCGTTACCAATTGTTTTCTTGGTGACTATGGTCCCAGCTGCCTTGAGATCATTGACAAGATTCTCCCGTGTAGTTCTGGGCTGATTCCTCACTGTTCTCATGATCATTGAAACTCCACGAGGTGAGATCATGCATGGAGGCCCAGATTGAGGGAGAGTGACAGTTATTTTGTGTTTCTTCCATTTGCGAATAATTGCACCACCTGTTGTCACCCTCTCACCAAGCTGCTTGGCGATGGTCTTGCAGCCCATTCCAGCCTTGTGTAGGTCTACAATCTTGTCCCTGACATCGTTGGACAGCTCTTTGGTCTTGGCCATGATAGAGAGTTTGGAATCTGATTGATTGATTGCTTCTGTGGACAGGAGTCTTTTATACAGTTAACAAGCTGAGATTAGGAGCACTACCTGTCAGACAGTGCTCCTAATCTCAACTCGTTACCTGTATAGAAGACACCTGGGAGACAGAAATCTTGCTGATTGATAGGGGATTGAATACATATTTTACTCATTAACCATTTGCCGACTCCCCGCCGTGGATTGATGGTGGCAAAGTGGCACAACATCGTGAACCGCCGTCACCTGACGGCGGCCACGAGATTGCAGATCGTGAGTCCGCGTGTGCCGCCGGAGGTGTGCTCGCATGCTCACTGTGTTACGGGGGAGCCAGGGAGCAGGTAGGGTGGACTACGGCTACCCACGATTGCTCCCCTGCAGTGACAGAAGCACACGGATCTCTGTTCTGACAGGAGAGAGGAGTGTGATCGCAGGCTCCCTGTGTATGGGGGCCGTGATCACTCTCCTCCCTCAGTCAGCCCAGCCCCCATACAGTTAGAAACACACATAGGGAACACAGTTGACCCCTAGAGTGCCTCTTGCAGGTTAACTCCTTCCCTGCCAGTGACATTTATAAAGTAATCAGTGCATTTTCATAGAATTGATCTCTGTATAAATGCTAATGGTCCCAAAAAAGTGTCAAAATTGTCCAACATGTCCACCGCAATGTTGCAGTCAGATCACCGCCATTACTAGTAAAAAAAAATAGAAAAAAATAAAAACCCCATAAAGTAATTCTTATCATTTGTAAACGCAGCAACTTTTGCGCAAAGCAATCAATATACGCCGATTGCGATTTTTTCTTTTAACAAAAATATGAGGAAGAATATATATCGGCCAAAACCGATGAAAAAATTTGTTTTTATATAATTGTTTTTGGATATTTTAGCAAAAAGTATGAAATATTGGGGGTTTTTTTTTGCAAAGTTGTCACAATTTTTTTGTTTATAGCGGTAATCAGAAATGACGCAGCGGTGATCAAATACCACCAAAGGAAAGCTCTATTTGTGGGAAAAAAGGACGCAAATTTCATTTGGGTACGTCGTCACACGACCGCGCAATTGTCAGTTAAAGCGACGCAGTGCCGAATCACAAAAGGTGCTCTGGTCATAAAGTGGGAAATCCTTCTGGGGCTGAAGTGGTTAAAATGCAAATCAATTTATAACTTTTTTGAAATGCGTTTTTCTGGATATTTTTGTTGTTATTCTGTCTCTCACTATTCAAATAAACCAACCATTAAAATTACAGACTGATCATTTCTTTGTCAGCGGGCAAACGTACAAAATCAACAGGGGATCCAGTACTTTTTTCCCTCACTGCATGTGCTTTGTTCAGATTTCACGACTGAGGTTTACAACCATTTTAAGATGGTTCCATTTGCATAGTAGCAATGAAAACCTGGCAAACGTTCTAATCCCTCTCCACTCTATACAAAATGTAAAAAGTGATACATAAAAAAAAAATCAAAAAATGGAATACACGGATATGGCGCTGTCTTCTGAACCAATAAATGCTATGATTGTATATAAATACTGTGAATTGTGCTACAAAGTGCTTAAAGTGCAAAAACAGGATTCAATTCATTAAGGGTAACTTATATAGCCCGTGCTGAAATATTACAAAAAACCATAAAATGTGTATCAAAAAATGTGTATCAAAAGGTGTATATACATATATATTTAAAATTATAGAAAAATATGTATATTTAAAATATATTCTGGTTCAATGTGCAATAAAACGTAAATTCATATCATAAATAAAACCGTGAAATGTTGTAAAGTGGATGTCAAGTAAAGTGTGAGTTTAAAAGTACAAATATTTCCAGGTATAAGAAGGTATTAAAAATGTGTGAGGAGCATTATTTTGATGTTATCATCTATCAATAAAGTGGATGTAAAGTCGCGCTTGTAAAGTGTTTAAAAAAGAGGAAAATTGGGACTTTATATGACACACATAATGGGTAACAAGATAATTGTGGATCGTGGTAATAGGCAATTTTATTTAGTAATCAGAGGTACATATCTATACAAACAATGATCAGAACGTTTCAATAAGCGGTCATAACATGATAAAAATGGTCAAAACATTTCAATATCCAGTTATAACATGATAATACAAAAGTAGAAAATACGTAAAAAGTTAAATTTCATTATTAAGCATTTGCAGGTTCCCCAATCCATCAATAATATTATATGCACGTGATAATATTGCACAGATAACCATCTGCGCGTTCCAGGGCCTCATCAAATCCCCCTTGGCAAAAGATTAGCCGATAAGGTAATCATATTGTTGATAAGTCATAGCACAATGAGTAGTGAGTAGCTCTACGCGTTTCGTGATAGTTACAATCACTCGTCAGGAGCAGATAAAATATTCATCTGAAATAGATGAGAAACAATGGTTGACTGTAAACATCATAAGGGTGAAGGGGGAGGGATATCCCACCACCCCAGGGGTACCTAGTCATGGCTCGTACCTACCATATCCAAGCAGTGGCCAGGGACCACCGGGGCGCAGGCTACGCTCCGGGATCGATGGGTCCGGGGGCTGAGGCGAGGGGTAGGGCAGCAACCACGACCAGGGGGCGCCCGGCACGGGGAGGAGGCCTCCAGCAGTGTGTGCCTATGTAAGAGTGAAAAAATTGTGAGTGAACCAATGTAGGTTTCCATTCCCACATTCACGGTGTTCCTCTTTCCTGCACACCCTGTTGTTTTCATTTCTGCCTCTAGTCTTTGTCTCTACCTTTTACACACTATTGTTATATCATTCCCTCTGTATTGCACACACACTTTTCCCCCCTTCCCCCTATCCCCACACTGGTCTCACACTTTTTCCACCTACATTGGTTCACTCACAATTTTTTCACTCTTACATAGGCACACACTGCTGGAGGCCTCCTCCCCGTGCCGGGCGCCCCCTGGTCGTGGTTGCTGCCCTACCCCTCGCCTCAGCCCCCGGACCCATCGATCCCGGGCGTAGCCTGCGCCCCGGTGGTCCCTGGCCACTGCTTGGATATGGTAGGTACGAGCCATGACTAGGTACCCCTGGGGTGGTGGGATATCCCTCCCCCTTCACCCTTATGATGTTTACAGTCAACCATTGTTTCTCATCTATTTCAGATGAATATTTTATCTGCTCCTGACGAGTGATTGTAACTATCCCGAAACGCGTAGAGCTACTCACTACTCATTGTGCTATGACTTATCAACAATATGATTACCTTATCGGCTAATCTTTTGCCAAGGGGGATTTGATGAGGCCCTGGAACGCGCAGATGGTTATCTGTGCAATATTATCACGTGCATATAATATTATTGATGGATCGGGGAACCTGCAAATGCTTAATAATGAAATTTAACTTTTTACGTATTTTCTACTTTTGTATTATCATGTTATAACTGGATATTGAAATGTTTTGACCATTTTTATCATGTTATGACCGCTTATTGAAACGTTCTGATCATTGTTTGTATAGATATGTACCTCTGATTACTAAATAAAATTGCCTATTACCACGATCCACAATTATCTTGTTACCCATTATGTGTGTCATATAAAGTCCCAATTTTCCTCTTTTTTAAATACTGAAATAGGGATGGAAATGCATGACCCTACCATGTCATGATTTCGGCAAAGTCCCAATAGTCTTCCCCCAATCTCCGCGCTTGTAAAGTGGATGTAAAGTGTCGCATGCAGTATTGATCACAATAATTGGAGATTATTAGGATTTCAGGCAAGTACAAGCGGGTAACAAATGTCCGTAAGGAGTCCGTAGACAACCGGCCAAATGGATGTAAAGTGGATGTACAGTCTCGCGTGCACTCTTGCAAATATTTAAACCGTGTTCATGCTGTTATGGTTTGAGAGATGTGTAAATAAACTGCTGATAACAAATATCCCTGATGAGTCTGTGAAAGTTCCACAAAGTGGATGTACAGATCACTGTGCATGAGGCAAATCTTTTTCTAATGCAAACAATTCAGTGCCTATGGGAAACATGCTGATAGGTGCTCTTCCAAATTTCAGTGTGGTAAGTAGACGTGAAAACACTCGTGCTCTCCCCTGATGTGCCCTCACTTACCAGATACTTCACACCCCTCAGGGGTCTCTCACATAGGGTAAATGGGGTCTTTATACTCTCCAGGGCGCAGCTACTCCTTCACTTCCACAGATCAATTCCGTTCTAATCCTCCTTCAACCGTTCCCAGCTTCACTTCCTACAGATGGATTTCACTCCAATCTTCCTGTTAGGAAATCCATCTGTAGGAAGTGAAGCTGGGAACGGTTGAAGGAGGATTAGAACGGAATTGATCTGTGGAAGTGAAGAAGTATCTGGTAAGTGAGGGCACATCAGGGGAGAGCACGAGTGTTTTCACGTCTACTTACCACACTGAAATTTGGAAGAGCACCTATCAGCACGTTTCCCATAGGCACTGAATTGTTTGCATTAGAAAAAGATTTGCCTCATGCACAGTGATCTGTACATCCACTTTGTGGTACTTTCACGGATTCATCAGGGATATTTGTTATCAGCAGTTTATTTACACATCTCTCAAACCATAACAGCATGAACACGGTTTAAATATTTGCAAGGGTGCACGCGAGACTGTACATCCACTTTACATCCATTTGGCAGGTTGTCTACGGACTCCTTACGGACATTTGTTACCCGCTTGTACTTGCCTGAAATCCTAATAATCTCCAATTATTGTGATCAATACTGCATGCGACACTTTACATCCACTTTGCAAGCGCGACTTTACATCCACTTTATTGATAGATGATAACATCAAAATAATGCTCCTCACACATTT
>BLSH010289623.1:472407-487662 GCA_018402905.1 Glandirana rugosa
AAGTGGATGTAAAGTGTCGCATGCAGTATTGATCACAATAATTGGAGATTATTAGGATTTCAGGCAAGTACAAGCGGGTAACAAATGTCCGTAAGGAGTCCGTAGACAACCGGCCAAATGGATGTAAAGTGGATGTACAGTCTCGCGTGCACTCTTGCAAATATTTAAACCGTGTTCATGCTGTTATGGTTTGAGAGATGTGTAAATAAACTGCTGATAACAAATATCCCTGATGAGTCTGTGAAAGTTCCACAAAGTGGATGTACAGATCACTGTGCATGAGGCAAATCTTTTTCTAATGCAAACAATTCAGTGCCTATGGGAAACATGCTGATAGGTGCTCTTCCAAATTTCAGTGTGGTAAGTAGACGTGAAAACACTCGTGCTCTCCCCTGATGTGCCCTCACTTACCAGATACTTCACACCCCTCAGGGGTCTCTCACATAGGGTAAATGGGGTCTTTATACTCTCCAGGGCGCAGCTACTCCTTCACTTCCACAGATCAATTCCGTTCTAATCCTCCTTCAACCGTTCCCAGCTTCACTTCCTACAGATGGATTTCACTCCAATCTTCCTGTTAGGAAATCCATCTGTAGGAAGTGAAGCTGGGAACGGTTGAAGGAGGATTAGAACGGAATTGATCTGTGGAAGTGAAGAAGTATCTGGTAAGTGAGGGCACATCAGGGGAGAGCACGAGTGTTTTCACGTCTACTTACCACACTGAAATTTGGAAGAGCACCTATCAGCACGTTTCCCATAGGCACTGAATTGTTTGCATTAGAAAAAGATTTGCCTCATGCACAGTGATCTGTACATCCACTTTGTGGTACTTTCACGGATTCATCAGGGATATTTGTTATCAGCAGTTTATTTACACATCTCTCAAACCATAACAGCATGAACACGGTTTAAATATTTGCAAGGGTGCACGCGAGACTGTACATCCACTTTACATCCATTTGGCAGGTTGTCTACGGACTCCTTACGGACATTTGTTACCCGCTTGTACTTGCCTGAAATCCTAATAATCTCCAATTATTGTGATCAATACTGCATGCGACACTTTACATCCACTTTGCAAGCGCGACTTTACATCCACTTTATTGATAGATGATAACATCAAAATAATGCTCCTCACACATTTTTAATACCTTCTTATACCTGGAAATATTTGTACTTTTAAACTCACACTTTACTTGACTTCCACTTTACAACATTTCACGGTTTTATTTATGATATGAATTTACGTTTTATTGCACATTGAACCAGAATATATTTTAAATATACATATTTTTCTATAATTTTAAATATATATGTATATACACCTTTTGATACACATTTTTTGATACACATTTTATGTTTTTTTGTAATATTTCAGCACGGCTATACAAGTTACCCTTAATGAATTGAATCCTGTTTTTGCACTTTAAGCACTTTGTAGCACAATTCACAGTATTTATATACAATCATAGCATTTATTGGTTCAGAAGACAGCGCCATATCCGTATATCCCATTTTTTGATTCAATTGCTTCCTCTAGTAGGAAGTCACCGGAAGGCTGCAGTCTGACTATATCTTCAGTCCTCGCGCAGGGATTACTGTTTTCACATAAAAAAAAAAAATCATACGCACTCCAGAAAAAAATAAAGAACAGAAAAGAAGGGAAATTATAAATTAATCCTGGATATTCATATGTACTATCATCAGAGTGCAGACCTGATCCTGTAGAACCAGAGCCCCCTCAATATCCGTGTTTAGCTTCTTTTCCTCTATCATGGCATCCAGCATATCTGGTGGGTAGATTGTCAGCCCCCGTGCCATGTTTGTTCTGTAAAGGGATAGATGCTTAGGAAGCACGATGACCGGCTTATCCGTGTCTGAGTGACAAGTGCCAATCAAGTCCACAAATAAAGGGTCCTGGAACACAAGAACATGTTATATAATTATCAAGATTGCAAAAATTACAATTGTAAATGCAACTCCAATCTGGATCATTGCCTGAGAAAGTAATAGAGCCACAGTCAGCCTAACAGCCAGGCGATTAGCATTATCAGGAGGTTAGCAATGGCAGCCAATCACATTTCCCTTAGGATAGATTTACTTTACAGCAGAACCCCAGGCACACAGCTAATTACACAGATGAAATGCATCCACTGTAGCTGTGGTCACATTTGGCTGCATTGGTCGGGCATGGGCTTGAAGCAAACTATTTGTTTGTACCCTCGGTATTCAACAAATTAAAAAAAAATGGTAGGTCTAAGCGGCTGGCATTCTGAGTGGTTTTATTTGTATCGTCTAGATGTCTGTATTATGTGTTAACCGATTATACGACTGACTGTATAATGAATTGTATAATTGATTGCATAACCACTTGTATACTAGATTGCTATTTATACATTATGTTTTTCTCATTTATAGTACCTACCTCATACAGCTCCTGTAAGTCTCCTGAGGAAGCCCCATGCAGGGCGAAACATGTAGAGCATGGATAGCTGAGTAGTTACATTACATTACTATTTCATTAATATTTCTCCCAATGGAAATGTTTGTTTTTTATATACAGTTTTTAAATTTGTATAAATAAAATTTGTGAATTTTATATGAATTACAATCTTTTCTGTGTTTTTCTGGCACCTTAATTGAATATCTTCTTTCTAAATTATCACACTGGGTGTGGTACCAATTCTGCCCTTCATCACCCTCCTTCTAAATCCACTGTAGCTGTTTTACCCACCATAGGAGAAGCAGAAGACTTATAAGCTCATCTCTCTGTCACTCTGCTTTCTCCCCCTATCAGCATGCCCATTGTTAGAACTGCAGCTGCTGCTTTCCCCTTACCACTCTAAGCTCTGTTGTAAAAGAACTGCAATAAATTAAAGCGGAGCTCCACCCAAAAGGGGAAGCCCCACTTGTTTACACCACCCACCCCCCCCCCCCCCCCCCCCCGCCACATTTGGCACTTTTTATTTTTTCTTGGTAAATTCTTTTTATTGAATTTGGGAAGGTAAAGTATACAAAACAAAGCCTATTGGGCATACCCAGGCTTTAAAAAAAACACAGAACAATACGAGGCACAAAAAACGTAAATGTTTGGCAACCAAAGATGAAGGATAATCTTATTCACTGCTGCCGGTACATTTGGCAAGCTTTTTGGGTGGGAGGGGGTGGTGGGTTCCTGGTTTTGACAGGTACTCACTCCCACTTCCGGCTCAGATCGCTGGGGAAGTTTGCCCCCCCCTCCTTCCCCCACAGTCTTCTGGGACACATCACAGGTCCCAGAAAATGACAGGATCATTCACAAGGTGCAGTGCGACCAGCACATGCGTAGTAGGAAACAGGCTTACTACAGATGCTGGCGCCTGCACCCGAAGCCGATTGCCGAAGCCGATTAAAAAATCAGCTCGCGAGAGGACATTGCGGGATCCCTGGACAGGTAAGTGTCCTTATATTAAAAGTCAGCAGCTACAGTATTTGCAGGTGCTGACTTTTATTTTTTCTTCTGAAGGGGCCTGGAGTTCCTCTTTAATTTAAAATGAATTTAGGTACTGACATGTGTTTAATAAATTATTTAATGGTGTAATAATGAAGAGTTGCAATAATTTTTGTCTTTTGTATCTGCTGGAAGTTCACCTTTATCAACCTACAGAGAGTGAGGGGGAAGTTATTAAGGGAAGTCCAGAGTTGGGCTTTAAAATCTAAATATGAAATACTGCATAATATTATTTTACATTCTCCTTTTTATCTTTAGGCTGCTTTTCACATTCCCATGCTCTCCCTTTGCTTCTTTGATGTAAAGCATTTTGTGAAATATTGAAATATTGCATAATATTATTTTACATTCTCCTTTTTAGCTTTAGGCTGCTTTTCACATTCCCATGCTCTCCCTTTGCTTCTTTGATGTAAAGTGTTTTGTTTGCAGGACCTAATAACAGAAACCTAAACGTACACAAACAAAAGCATTAATAAAAGCAGGGATTCATTGCAGTGACTCATCCCTCATCAGATGGTTCAGTCCCAGCTTTAGGACTCATGCACACTGGGCTTAGACTGCATTCACACTTTCGCACAGCGGGGACAAGCATTCCCGTTTGCAATTTTGGTTGAACAATCTGGACACAATTTTGCATGTCACACATGGGGCATCCCATTCACTTCATGGGCTGCCCTATGCACGTTTGTTTCTCAAAAAGAAGCTTGTGCTCCTTTTTGAGTGTTTTTAAAACTTGCGTTTTGGCACATTGCGCAATAATCGTGGCAGAATCGCCTTGCATTTGGGGTTTCATTAAAGAATAAATCAAGGAAAAAAGACCGGCATATAGCCAGGCTATGTTGGATCAAAAGTAAAGCTGGAAAGCTGCACACCAAAATCCAATCTCTGACTTTATTGATAGCAGGTACAGATACAGCTCATAGGCGAACTACAAGTCTCAGCTTCTGACGCGTTTCACACCTTCACTCTGGTGCTTAGTATTGGCCTGACTCTTTACAACAAACAATACAAACATATATATACACACATGTGATTAATAAATCAATTAAACAATGTGAGCCTTAACAAGACACTTGGATAGATAGAACCAATGGTTAAACTCTGAATCAAATGGAGGGCGTGTTTAAGTGAAATCCACTAGATAATCATTAACCCCCAAATCACCCACAGCTATCCAATTAATGTATATAAAAAACACTTATAATAAAACGCTTATGCACATTTGTGTGCATATGGACTCACATAAAATTGACAATCCCATCTCAAACTATTGAAGGGTGCATAATATGTATAGCCCCATGGGTTGCTAAAATCAGTCTACAAATCATTCTGTGAATGGAACCAGGCTATATTGACCCCCCTGGATTTTATAGGCAGATATCAGAATTAAAATAGTATATAAATAAAAAGTATTCTCTGCGTCCAGGTGGGATAGCGCACGCTTATCCCTACATGCTGGACGGTCGGCACCTCCCACCCACGGTGGATTGGCTCCTGCCAGGATGAACTGCGCCATATATAGTGGGGCATGATGGAGCATGGACCCTCCATCCAACTGCTCTGCTAGACACCCGTGCCCCACGCGCCCCTAAGGTATTGGTCCTTTCAACCTCACTTTGGCCAACAGTTTGCTAACTTTATTTAACCCCTGTGTAATTATGTCTATGGCACTGACATTCTTCAGCCATATTGACATATACACATGCACTATGGGCAGACTCTACATTTTTTACTATGAACAGGATTTGAACCCTTTTTCTTACATACACAACGTGCTTAATTGCAGATTGTCTTAACCCACTATACTCTTCCTGCTGACGCAGTCACCGGATGCCCCTTGTGGCTGTGCTTGCCCGGCCGTTGGTGGCGATGGCCTGTGGTTCATTGGCGTGTGGGGTACTGGTGGTGACCTTGTGGGGCCGACCTCCATCCTATGTTGGACTGGACTGATGCACACATGCCGCATTGTTGACATGTAAGTGTATGTTAACCCATGATTTGCACACCTATACAAGACGTATACTCTGCCATGCATGCTTTTTCTATGCTTAGCATACAAGATTGATGTGTAATGTTGATGTGAATTTGTGATTTATACAATATATTGTATATTACATATTGTATGTGTTTCCATGCTGACTTCATAGTATGACTTCTCAAACTATGTTTTTTACATTGTAGAGCTGAACAGATATTGACCCATACTGTAAATATCCCCCGAAGCAGAATAATACACCATAATATCCGAAACATGTTGGGATAAGCAGCTGCACATCTAGCACTGACCTGACCTATCTCTTGGCAGTGCAGGAGTGCACTAGGGCCAATTTATTGTCATTATACAGCTTACATTCTATGCAACCATTGTGCTATATTAGATACAGTTCAAGCAAAATGGTGTGGTGACACGGATATCATCTAGCACCTCATCCCGTATGGGCACTAAATACCCAAAGGTGGCTTGTAAAGTCCCTGACAAAGCCGTATATAGGCGAAACATGTAGGATGTCTACCATCGAACAATGCCACCACTTCTGAACATATACCTCAATGCAAGCGTTTTAATATATCAGTACTATACCTTCTAATCGTAATGTATGATTTTTAAACCGTACCAATAAAATATTACTTTTTATGTAATTTTTGTTCTGTTATGAATTTTAAGCACCGTGATAATCCCATTTCAGTCCATCCATTTCCCAACTCCCCATTACCCTATCCTTTCCGTTTGTCTATAATTGTGCTATATTGTTTTTAATGTGAGTGTATTACAGTTATATAGTGAAGGGCATGACTTTTTCCTCTGTCCCTTCATGTACATTTTTATTATTGTTAAGAAATAAAGAATACTTTTTATTTATATACTATTTTGATTCTGATATCTGCCTATAAAATCCAGGGGGGTCAATATAGCCTAGCTATATGCCGGTCTTTTTTCCTTGAATCTATTTAGGATGATGGCAGTACACTAGCTCTATCTTCCCGACAAACCCCTTTTTCTCATTAAAGAATAATGGTACACAAAAGCGCATCGCACATTGTGCTGCAATTTGAGATCATGGGTGGAATTGCACCGATTCTGCCCGGGATCCCAAATTGTGAGATGTGAACTGGGCCTAAAAAAATTGCTGTTTTTACAGGCATTTGACTGGGGTTTTTCAGCCCGTAAAAGCACCTCTATGTTATGTCTATGGACACATAGGTGTTTACAGGCGAATTAGAAGAGGAGTGTTTATAGGCTCAGGAGAGGAGCTGAACAGCAGGAAAAAAAACGCAGAGTACACCTAAAGGCGTCTTAATGTGCCCAAACATGTTTAGGTGCGTTAGAGCGTTTGAGTGTTAATGCATTCTAATGGGCAGAGTAATTTACTATTGGAATCCATTCACACTCAAACGCTTGACACACCTAAACTTGATAAATGCAACTGCAATATGCAGCTGTTACTGCATTGTTTAAGCAGTTTTTCTCCTGCCAGGAGAAAAGGTGTTCAGAAGGGCTAAACAGACACCCAGTGTGAATGAAGCTTTAAAGGAGAAGTATGGCCTAAGCTTTTTTGGCTATACATCTCATGTGGGTCATGCATGCGGTTTGACGTCACTGCTGGTCCAGGCTCTGGAAAGATCCAGCTGGCTCAGCCTCTCAGTAAGGAGTCCAAAGATCCGGTGAGCGCTAGAGGGGCAGAGCAGAGAGCCGCTGACTGACAGTGCCCAGCTCCCTGCAGGCTGAGGACTGAAAGCTGAGCGATCAGCGGTGTTTGATCACTCAGTTCTCAGTCTTAGAGGCAACAGAGGACAGATGCAGCTGGAATCGGTGCTGCAGCCATCTAGGGAAGTATGTTTCTTTTGTTTTTTCGATTCCCGACCTTCTCCTTTTAACTGCTTGTCGACCTGTCCACGCAGATATACTGTGGCAGGTCGGCTCTCCTGCGCGAATCAACGTACCCATACGTCGGCTCGCGCAGGCGGGACGGGAGTGCACCACCGGCACTGCGCTCGCTGTACACTCCGTGAGCGTCCCCGCGGGTCGGGCGGACACGATGTCCTCCGGCGACCCGTGATCGGCGGAAGGAACATGGCGGTTCCCCGTTCTGACAGGCGGCATTACAGAGATCTACTGATCCCTGTGATTGGGATCAGTTAGATCTATCATGCCCCTGCCAGCCCACACAGTTAGAACATGCCTAGGGAACACAGTTAACCCTTTGATTGCCCCCTGCAGGTTAAACTTTTCCCTGCCAGTGACATTTATACAGTAATCAGTGTTTTTTCTTAGCTGTGATCACTGTATAAATGTCATTGGTCCCAAAAAAGTGTCAAAAATGTCCGACACAATATAGTCCTGTTAAAAATTGCAAATCGCCACCATTACTAGTAAAAAAAAAAAAAAAAATTGTGAAAACACCATAAATGAATTCTCATAGTTTGTAAATGCTCAACAATCAATATACGGCGATTGCAAATTTTTTTTGGATATGTATTATAGCAAAAAGTAAAAAATATTGTTTTTTTTCAAAATTGTCGCTCTTTTTTTGTTTATAGCCCAAATAATAAAAAAGGCAGAGGTTATCAAATACCACCAAAAGAAAGCTCTATTTGGGGGAAAAAAGGACATCAATTTCATTTGCGTACAGCGTTGCATGACCATGCAATTGTCAGTTAAAGCGACGCAGTGCCGAATCGCAAAAAGTGCTCTTGTCAGGAAGGGGGGATAATCCTTCCGGGGCTGAAGTGGTTAAAGCAGGCATCATCTGCAGTGCTGTCTCTTAACCACTTCAATACCAGGCACTTACCCCCCTTCCTGCCCAGACCAATTTTCAGCTTTCAGCGCTGTCGCATTTTGAATGACAATTGCGCGGTCGTGCGACATTGTAACCAAACAAAATTTTTATAATTTTTTTTCCCACAAATAGAGCTTTCTTTTGGTGGTATTTGATCACCTCTGGGGTTTTTATTTTTTGTGCTACAAATAAAAAAACAAAATTTTGAAAAAAAAAAAAAGTTTTTCTTTGTATCTGTTACAAAACTTTGTAAATAAGTATGTATTCTCCTTCACTGATGAGCACTGATGAGGCTACACTGACGGGCACTGAAGAGGCAGTACTGATTGGCACTGATGATAAGGCACTTATATGCAGCACTGATAGGCAGCACTGATAAGCAGCACTGACAGGCACTGATATGCAGCAGTGATGGGCACTGATAAGCGGCACTGATTGACACTCATAGGCAGTACTGGGCACTGATAGGTGGCACTGATGGTCACTGATAGGTGGTACTGATATGTGGCACTGGTGGGCACTGATGGACACTGATGGGCGGCACTGATAGATGGCACTGTTAGGCAGCACTGCTAGGGAGGCACTGGCGGGCATCACAGGTGGGCACTGAGTGCCATCCCTATTGGCAGTTGACCTGGTGGTCCTGGGTGGGCTTCCCTGGTGGTCCTGGGTAGGCACCCCTGGTGGTCCTGGGTGGGCTTCCCTGGTGGTCCCTGGTTGGGCTCCCTGGCGGTCCTGGGCAGGCTCCCAGGTCCTGGGTGGCGATCCTCGGGGGGGGGGGGCTGCACTGATAAACAATTAGCGCAGACCCCCCCCCCGTCAGGAGAGCCACCAATTGGCTCTCATCTACTTGCATCTGCAGATGCGAGTAGTGGAAAAGCCTATATACAGCTCTTCCTATTTACACTGTGATTCGTCACAGCTGCTCACATGGTAAAGAGCTTCTGACAGGAACTCTTTACCACAATCGGAAATGCGGTGGGTCACACTGACACGCCACACCACCAATCATCAGGCGCGTGCCGGCTTGTTATCCTGCTGGACGTCATATGATGCCCAGTCAGGATAACTGAACCACTTCCCGGCCGTCATTCTGCATATAGCGGTAGGGAAGTGGTTAAGCAATTCCATAATGCTCTGGGAATCCTTTGTTATGTATTAATGCTTATTTGTAAAACAAAGATATTAGTAATCCAGTAAAAAACACATACAATGAAAACAAGAGTTAAAAACATATTAATATAAAAACAATGGGCTCAGAACTATATTTTCCCTTTAATTTGTCTAGCCAAGCCTGCCCATTACAGGTGTCTGACCTGGTGGTGGAGGAGGCAGGCGACTCTCCGATTATGAGGAATTGGGTGAACTGGAGAGAATGTGATCTTCAAACTCTGAATCTCGCCGGGGCTCAGCGTTCCATATGGCTGGTCAAAGGAAAAAACGCTCTCGCTGGTATCAATATCAAACTGGAAGGGTGCCGGAACATCTGAGGAATTCGTGATTTCCAGGGTGCGCAGGATCTTTTCCCCCAAATTCACCAATCCGAAATTTAGAACCGATGTCTGAAGAGACACATGGGGTCCTGGAATAGGATAATGGGGGTTATAGGAAGACTAAACTTCAACAACTTATATCCGTCACCATCAACTAGGCCTGATAAATCTAGTGTGCGCTAAAGAATATGCAAACCCAGAATTTCACATTCCTGATATGTGCCTGCTGTACTTGTATAAAAAAGTATGCCGTTCTCTTTGTATTGTTTCCTTTGTGTGAAAGCGGTTGTATACCCAGGCAACAGAAAAAAAAAAACTGCCAGACAATAGCATAATGAGCTAGTATGCACCGCATACTAGCTCATTATGAAATACTCACCTTGGAACGAAGATCGGTCAGGGCTGCTCGGTCCCCTCTGAGGGAGCGGACATCTTCACTCAGACCTTGCTTCCGGGTACGCAGCTCTGGTGCTGTGACTGGCCGGAACTGCGAGACGTCACTCCTGTGCATGCACGTGGGAGCCCGTCTTTCCGGCTATGCCCCGGGACATCACGGCGCATGCGCTGGGACATCACAGCGCATGTGCCGTGACATCGCAGCTGCTTGCAGGGGGAACATCTCCTAAACTGTACAGGTTTAGGAGATATTCATTTTACTTGTAGGTAAAAATCCCTTTGGAGGGTATATAACCGCTTGAAATCGCTGGTGATCCTACCATTCCCTCTGCTCTCCTATTAAAAACTGACCACACTAGGCAGGAGAACACAGAGTGGTCAGTTTTACGGCTGTGTTGAGAACTCAGCCTGCTCTCCTCCAACGATCAGACTTGTCCTGACACACTCCCCCTGCATAGCCATTCACCAAGAAGATCGTTTCTCCCCTTCCAGCTTTTAGGCAGCTAAAAACAGAGGGAAACAAAGGGGGGAAAGGGTATTTATAATGTTTTTTTATATCTATACACAAATGTTTTACCTTTCATTTCTATTTTAAACTTGAATAGGTTGTTTTACAGGGTGATCGTTTACAGTCACTTTAAACAGCAGAGCAGAGTTACAGTATTATCTCCTCAACTGGTGGTATAAAGGAGCTACGGAGGGAAGTGGTTTAAAATAATGAAATTATTATGAGGTTGAACAAAATAATTAAATACGGTGTGCTCAGTAATGAATAATACAGATAGGTAATACTGATGAGACGTATGACTTGATAGTTTTATTATCCTAATTGATTACAGTTATTTTTAGGTTTTTGGGGTTTTCTTGACTTGCCTAAAATTGTTTTAATTTATCATTTTTTCTTTGTATTCATTTTTTTTTTGTGAGGAAATCTCTTATTAATCATCAGACTATTCTTTTTTTAATTGTATCTAATTGTTTTTGCTAACTAAAATAAATATATCTTTTTTTAAAAAGCATAGTCTCTCAATAATAAAACACTTTTGCACCGTACATTATGTGATTAAAATAATTGAAAGAGAAAATATATTTACTTCATGGTGAATGGAGAGTTATAATGTAAAACTGCTAAATGCATCAGGGTTTGTAGTTACACTATGTGGCCAATATTATGTGAACACCCCTCCAAGACACTTCAGGTGTTCCCAGGGAAGGGTATTGTTAATGCTACACCATGCAAAGACAATTGTTCACTTTCAACCTTGTTCCAGCATGACTGTGCCCTGTCACCATCACACCTACAGTATGTAAAGTGATAGTAAAGGTTCATTTTTTTATTTTCTTTTTAAATAACAAACATGTTATACTTACCTGCTCTGTGCAAGGGATTTGCACAGAACGGCCCCGATCCTTCTTTTCTGGGGTCCCCCGGCAGCGTTCCTGGCTCCTCCTCTTCTCGAGTGCCTCCACGGAGAGCCGCTTTCCAGGGGGGCACTCATGCGGGCGCGCTCCCGAGTCCTGCTGCTGTGTCCTTTGACACAGACAGCAGAACTCAGCCCCACCCCCGGCTCCCGTGTCACTGGATTTGATTGACAGCAGCGGGAGCCAATGGCTCCCGCTGCTATCAATCTATCCAATGAGGACCCGAGACAGCGGCTGGAGCTGCTGGGCTTGTTCTCGTCACTGGAACGATCGGTGTACAGGAAGGAAAAGGTGGGTTCTGGGGGGCTGCTGCATCACAGAAGGTTAATGCATAGAATGCATTAAGGTGAAAAATGCTGAGACTTTACAACCCCTTTTGGACATCCCCTTCCACAAACTGCAAGTATTAATATGGGCTTAGTCCAGCTTTATGGTAATAACAGTCTCCACTCTTCGTGGAGGGCTTTCCACCATATTTTGGAGGGTGTCTGTGGGAATTTGTCTCCATTTATTCACAAGAGCATTTGGGAGGTCACGTACTGATGCTGGATGAGAAGACATGGCTCAGAATCGATGTTCAAATTCATCCCAAAAGTGTTCAGTAGGGTTGAGGTCAGGGCTCTGTGTAGGACACTTAAAGCGAAGTTCCACCAAAAAGTGAAACTTCCGCTTTAAGGGAAGGTGACCTCCCAACATGCCACAATTGGCATGTCATTTTTTTGGGGGGCAGAAGGGGCCGTTTTGACAGGGTCCCAGCTGCACTTCTTCTCCTGGCTCCGTGGCTAGCCAGGAAGTTCACCTTCCCCCCTCTCCCACCCGGCGATCTTCTGGGACACGTCACAGGTCCTAGAAGATACACTGGCCATTCACAAAGTGCAGCGTGACTCGCGCATGCGCAGTGCACGCCCGGCTTTGAAGCCAAAGCCTGGTGCCCACACTTGTGATGCCGGCGCCACACGGAGGAGGGGGCCAAGAAAGAGGCAGCGGGCGGCCACATCGCTGGAGCCTGGGACAGGTGAGTGTCTGATTTTTAAAAGTCAGTAGCTACACTTTTTGTAGCTGCTGACTTTTAATGGGGTGGAAATTTGCTTTGAGTTCCTCCACACCAAACTCATCCAACCATGTCTTTATGGTGGTGATGTTGGTTGAGAAGACCAGGCTTGATCTAATTAATCCTAAAGGTGATCCGTAGGCTTGAGGTCAGGGCTCTGTGTAGGACACTTAAGTTCCTCCACAACAAACTCATCCAACCATGTCTTTATGATGCTGATTGAGAATACCAGGTTTGTTCCAATTAATCCTAAAGGTGATCAGTTGGGTTGAGGTCAGGGCTCTGTGCAGGATACTTAAGTTCCTCCACACCAAACTCATCCAACCATGTCTTTATGAAGATGTTGGATGAAAAGATCTTTCTCATTCCAGCTCATCCCAAATGTATTCAGTAGAGTTGAGGTCAGGGCTCTGTGTAGACCACTCAAGTTCCTCCACACCAATCTCATCAACCCATGTCTTTATGCAGCTGTTTTTTTGCACAGGTCAGTCATGCTGGATCAGAAAAGGGTCTTATAGTGTATTTGTGCTGGTCTATCAATGAGCATTTTTGATCTTCAGTACAAAGTGTGGATATTCCTTCTAGCACTCATGTGCAAAGTATTGACCAACTCCGTTAGGAATTCAGTATAGGATCTGTTGCTGTTATTGAATGTGTCCCTAAGAAGTGAGAATTGAGAAGAACATTAACTAAATGACATACCTTTACAAGTTCCAGAAACCTTTAGAACAGACTTTGTGAGATTCCCAGCTGGAATCACATGGAAGTAATCCACACTTTCCATGCCCACTATATGTGGACTAAACAGCAGGGGAACTCTCAGCTTGCCCTGGGCTGGTACAACGCCACTTGAAATGTCACAAGAAAAATTACAGTCCATGTGGGCTGGCCTCTTCTCCCTCTCGATACGGAAAGGAGCATCCACCTGTGTGAAATAGAATAGCATTGTAATAGCCTCATTATACTGTTAATGAAGAGCGCCATATTGACACCTTCACAGGGGGACACGCCGTGACACCCTGCACTCACAGTATCTTCTTCCAGGTCCTTTGATAAAAAAAGAAAAAACACTCCCTTCTGGGTGATCTATGCACATTGCAGGGATCTTAACACATTTTGTTGCAGATTCCTACTTTTAGTCACTCTGAAGAAATAGCTGTTTGTTTTTCTGTGGCCATGTGCAAGATGAATGTGAATGGTTTTATAATTATCAGTCAGCTGCTGCAGTTGCAGGGCTGTAATGAGAAAAGTGGCAGGGTCTGCATCCCTTTAGATGTGATTTTCCTTTGGGAGTATGTCACCAAAAATTACATTTTTGTTGCAGGAGGTGCCCAAAATCTAAATTGTATCTTAGTGCAGACTTCTGGGAAAATCAGTGAGCCAATCAAACAACAGGGCATGATATTTCTGGTGGCCAGCTTTCTCATGAAACCTGTGCGTAACCTGTGCATGAAACGGTTACTCGGGCCTACCATTTCCGCCGGTTCGCCCGAGAAACGATCCGGCGGTGCGGCCGGCTGCTTCCCATAGGCAATCAAAGAGTTAATGCCCTTTGATCGACTCTATGGCCTTGGAAGAAGGAACGACGTCATAACATCACTTCCAGTCCAGGCTGGAAGAAAACATATATATTTTTTTATTTTTTGCTTTTCATAGTAAAGAAGAGATTTGGGGTCTTTTTTAACCCCAGATCTCTCCAAAAAGAGAACCTGTCATTCTTATTTCTATTACATTTTTTACATTTCTTGTAATAGGGATAAAAACAATTAGTAAAAAATTAGAGGGACAGTGTAAAAATAAAAAGCAAAATAAATAATAATAAACGCATACATAAATTGCGCACGCATATGTAACCAGTGTTTGAACTACACATTGCCACAAACGCTGGAGCAAGAGCAATAATTCTAGCATTAAACCTTCTCTGTAACTCTAAACAGGTAACCTATGGAGATTTTTAAGTACCGTAGTTTGTTGCCATTCCATGAGCGTGTGCAATTTTAAAGCGTGACATGTGAGGTATCTATTTACTCGGTGAAACATCTTGGTATAAAAAATTGGGGTAACTATTGTGTTTTGTTTTTTAATTCATTAACCGCTTGCCGACGGCTGATCTGCAAATGACGGCGACAAAGTGGCTCTGTAACGCGAATCACCGTCATACGGCGGCGGCCGCGAGATCGAGCCTAGTGAGCGTGCGCGCCGCCGGAGGCGCGCCCGCGCGCTCACTGTGTTCGGGGAGGGCCAGGGAGCGGGTGCGGCGGCTTCGATTGCCGCCGGCCACCCGCGATGCCCCCCCCGGAGTGAAAGAACGGTGGTCCGTGTAAGTAAACACGGACCTCCGTTCTGTGAAGGGGGAAGGGCTGTGATCACAGCCTTCCTGTACATGGAGGCTGTGACCACTTCCCTTCTCCTGTTAGGGCAGTCCCCCCACAGTTAGAACACGCCCAGGGAACACAGTTAACCCTTAGAGCACCCCCTGCAGGTTAACCCCTTCACTGCCAATGGCATTTACACAGTAATCAGTGCATTTTTATAGCACTGATCGCTGTATAAATGCCAATGGTCCCAAAAAAGTGTCAAAATGGTCCGACATGTCCGCTGAAATATCGCAGTACCGCTAAAAAT
>BLSH010289631.1:2240-18662 GCA_018402905.1 Glandirana rugosa
AAAAAGACATTCGTGAAACTGTGAAAACACAAGGAAAAGTTAAAAGCACCATACATTCCGTTATTACTTTTGATATAAGATCGAAAAACTCTACAAGCTATTGGCAGCATTGTGCCCAGTCAGTAAAAACATATCAATTTACAAAAGCTAGAATATAGTTTTCATTATTGCCTTACATACCACGAAAATTGAAAAGGAACACAAAAGTGTCAAAGTGCTTACAGAAAAAACATGGCAGAGCAAAAATGAAAAGAATGATATGAAATTGTCTGTGAAACAAAAGTTTCTTCCTCATGAACAATCAGTTCATTGGTTAATATGAACAGTTCTTAGAACAGTGGTATGGCTTCTCCCCGCTAATTTATAGTTTTCACACACACAGTTTGCAGATGTTCTAAGAACAGTGATATGGCTTCTCCCGGCTAATGTATACTTTTCACACACAGTTTTAAGCTGATTGTGGAATCTACAATCATCTTCAAACTGTGTGAGAAAAGTATAAATTAGCCAGGAGAAGCCATATCACTGTTCTTAGAACAGTGATATGGCTTCTCCCCGCTAATTTATACTTTTCTCACACAGTTTGAAGATAGTCCACATCCACCTCCATTTTTGATTTTTTATGTGATTTTTTTTTATTATTTTAAGTTATTTCCCTATCCCCATTTCTTTGTAGGGCACTTGTCCGACACTTACCCCCATTTTCCTTTCTTTTGCAGACCTCTAGGACTTTCCAGGACTTTCTTACCGCCATTTTTGTGCTTAAAAGTTCGGGTCCCCATTGATTTCGATGGAGTTCGGGGTCCGTGTCAAAGTTCGAGTCCTGTCCGGACCCGAACCCGGACTTTGTCTCGAAGTTCGGCCGAACCAGCAGAACCCAAACTTCCAGAGGTTCGATCAACTCTAGTGAGGAGGACAAAGGAGCAACTCCAAAAAAGATGGTCAGATCTGAAGAAGATCAGTATGCCATGATCAGGAATATTCTCAAGAAAAGTGAGCAAATGTAATGTGCTCTTGTTTCTTTCTGTGCAATGTGCTTTCCATCGTGTTCTGCAGTGTGCTTTCTTCTTTATTTCTGTGCCATGTGTTTTTCAAAATAATATGCAGTGTGCTTTCTTCTTTCTTTCTGTGCCATGTGCTTTTAATACTATTGTGCAGTGTGCTTTTTCCTTTCTTTCTGTGCCATGTGCCTTTCATTCAATTCTGCAGTGTGCTTTCTTCTTTCTATGCTCTGTGTTTTAAGTTTTGTGTGCCATGGGCTATGTAGGTTTTCTATGTCTGTAGAACTGAACTTTATTTCTCTGCCATGTGCCTTTTTGCTATACACAGTGGAAATTTTGCAGTGCACCATGGGCCTGTACTGTGCAGCAAGGTCATGTATTTGCAGTTACAATTGTACATTCTAATAAAGATAATTTTTTTTTTGTGTAGTATGTCATGAAACATGGATATTTAGGAATTGTTGGGCAACTTAGAGCAGTCAAAAGGATTAAAAGTAGGAGGCAGGAGTGCCAGCCCTTGACCCCTAAACATCCAAAAAAAGGATTGGCCCTGCTCTGTGCACAAACTGTTGTGCCCAGCTCGTAAGTATTTAACCACTTCAGCCCCGGAAGGATTTACCCCCTTCCTAACCAGAGAACTTTTTGCGATTCGGCACTGCATCGCTTTAACTGACAATTGCGCGGTTGTGCGACATTGTACTCAAACTAAATTGACGCCCTTTTTTCCCCACAAATAGAGCTTTCTTTTGGTGGTATTTTATCACCTCTACGTCACTTCTGATCACCGCTATAAACAAAAAAAAGTGACAATTTAAAAAAAACAAAACAATATTTATTTACTTTTTGCTATAATACATATCCAAAATAAAATATAAAAAAAATAATTTATTCATCAATTTAGGTTGATATATATACTTCCTCATATTTTTTGTTAAAAAAAATTGCAATAAGCGTATATTGATTGGTTTGCGCAAAAGTTGCCGCGTTTACAAACGATGAGAATTAATTTATGGCGTTTTTATGGGTTTTTTTTACTAATAATGATGGCAATCTTTTTTATCGGGACTGCGATATTGCAGCGGACATGTCAGACACTTTTGACACTTTTTTGGACCATTGGCATTTATACAGCGATCAGTGCTATGAAAATGCACTGATTACTGTGTAAATGTCACTGGCAGGGAAGAGGTTAACCTGCAGGGGGCAATCAAGGGGTAAACTGTTTTCCCTGTGTGTGTTCTAACTGTATGGGGGCTGGGCTGGCAGGGGCATAACAGATCTAACTGATCCCGATTACAGGGATCAGTAGGTCTCTGTCATGTCGCCTATCAGAACGGGAACCACCATGTTTACATGTCTGTTCTGCCCATGTAGTAGGCGATCGCGGGTTGCCGGCAGACATTGAGTCCTGTCCAACCCACGGGCACACTCACGGAGTGCGTGGTACGGCGGTTCATGCAGGAGAGCCACACTGCTACCGTATATCTACAGGAGCCGGTCGGGAACTGGTTAAAGAAAAATTGCAAGACAAATAATTAATTCAGGTCATCCAGCATACATGCCATATTTTTATAAAGGAAAGCATTTTCTTTGCATATATGTACTGACAGGTCCTGTGGCATAACAACATGTTTACTTCTTCATACGGGGGAGAAAAAAAAGGGGAAACAGAGAAATCCACACATATGTAACAGTCACCGATGACACTCAGCACAGCAGCCAACCAGACAACCCCAATATACAAGAAGAAGTGGCTTTAGAAGTTCTAGGAAATGTGACGAGCACCAGCAAGTTAGCAATACCTGAAAGGTTTTGTAATCATGCATTCATTCAGTCTCTAATGGCAATGTTTCTATTTTTTCCAGGTGAACTGGAGACGTTTGAGGGACAGCAAACCTTTTCAAGCGCCACTGTGCAAATGCTGATCAGTGAGCTGTTGGCCTGCAAGGCCAAGCTACAAAAAATTACTGACCAATGGCATACTGTACAAACAAGAATAAACACTGTCATTGACACGTTGGCAAACATTTAGATGGTTTTTCATGTTTTTATATGACTGTATTTCTGTTCAGTTTAAAAGTTACTTGTTGTGCAGAGTTTATCAAAATTTTTATTGAAACACCTTTTATTATAAAAAATAATGTAATTTAGACAACAACAAGGCTGTATACATTGTTTTATACAGCTCTGTTGTGAAAGAATCATTATCATGATTATAATGGCATGACACAATTAAAGTTTGTTGACCTTATGTATAGTATGTACATTGTTTGTATGTTGCATATTGTGTTTTATTTTTTTATATTTTTTATATATTTATTTTGGTACCAGTTTTGTACTGTAAAATTTATTATTGGCCATATTTAAACACAGCAAAAAAAACAAACAAAAACAAAACTTGCATGCACTGTTAGGCTGCATTCACACAGGGGCGATCCGACTTCAGGCACGACTTTGCTAGGCAACTTGCAGGCTACTTGCAGGCTACTTGCAGGCTACTTGCAGGCTACTTGGAGGCTACTTGGAGGCAACTTGCAGGCAACTTCAAGCTTGACTATGCCAGACGACTTTGCCTGTGGCCAATCAGAGCGGGGAGGGAGGTGGTTGCCCTGGATAAATTCTTTTCTTTTAGTCGCTTCCATGTAGATGGGGGATCCGACTTGGAGGCGACTTCTATTGAATCCTATGGGCACAAGTCGGATAGAAGTCGCCTAGAAGTAGTACAGGAACCTTTTCAGAAGTCGCCTTGAAGTCGGAGCGACTTCAGTCGCGTATATTAAGACGGCTCCCATTCATTTCAATGGGATTTCAGATGTCAAGCGACTTGGGGCGACTTGAGGCAACTCAAGTCGGATCGCAAGTCGCCCCTATGTGAATGGGCACTTAAAGTTCAATGCAATAAAAAGTAAAACAAACTTGTTTAAAACAATTTGCCTGTTTGTGCTTGTTGTTTTTTTTTAAACAACAAATAGAGCTGCTTAATGGCTTTTCACTGCGGAAAGGTTCTGTGCATTTTTACCAGTTTGACTGCACACCATTCTGTCTGAATACCAGCTAGGTGACAATATTTTCTGTCTGTACCTGTGCTTGCCTATTGTTGATAGTTTGTTTTGGTGCTTTGAATGTGTATCTATTTGGACTGCACTCATTAACATTACAATCACTAGTTTCCACTCCACTACAAATAAGCAGGGCCGGATTAACATAGGGGCTATTGGAGCTGCAGCTCCATTCCCCTTCCTTAAGATAGGCCCATCCCAATGGTGTGAGTGAGTCACTAATGCTGCACACCCCGGCTCTGTATACAGTGTACACAGGATTGATATGTAAATTGCGGCAGCATATTTAATTGTTTTTAACAAAAAATTGTTTGCATTTTCATTTTATTTATTTCCATAAAAAGGCCCACCTAAATCCTCAGCGCCAGGTCCATGATGCTCTTAATCTGGTCCTGCAAATAAGGTGTCAATATTAGCACCAGGTACAGTATCTCACAAAAGTGAGTACACCCCTCACATTTTTGTAAATATTTTATTATATCTTTTCATGAGACAACACTGAAGAAATTACACTTTGTTACAATGTAAAGTAGTGAGTGTACAGCTTGTATAACAGTGTAAATTTAGCTTCCAGGTTTTTTTGTCAATGCTTAATTGAACAAGCTAACGTTAGAAGCTGATTAGCTACCATACGCAGCTTCACCATATTTTGCACTTTCCAGTAATAATAAATCACCCCCTTAGTGTCTAGTCCCACGATATACAATACAAACTTCCTTGTCTCTCAAATCTTTCTTATGTCTGCTTTTGCAACGCAGGGACAATAAGGTCACACTGGTTAACAACTGCAATATTTTTTTCCGTTTTATGACCCAAAGTTCAGCAAGGAGAAAGATCTTTTTTTTTTGTTGCTTGTACTTCCGGGGTAACATTCTCACACGCACATGTGCTTTTCCACTACTGTTTAGAAAATCGTTGGATTAAACAACAAAATTCCATCACAATGATTTTTTTTTTTGGCATAAAACTTAGAATTTTGAGAAATGAAATCAGTCTACTAACATTTTGATAGTCAAATGATCCAGCTTATCAAATGTCTTTATGAATGGGAGGGTAGGGGGATCTCAGAAATGGAACTCTAGATAGCTGTAAAACTATGGATAGCTGTAAAACTATGGATAGCTGTAAAAACCCAGTGGTGGTCCCATACCTTTTCTACTCCATTCAAACCTATATAAAAAAAATATTGACGGGGCATGCACTTTGAGGAATCAACTGAATCAGTGTTTTTTTTTTAAATCTTTATATCCCATGAGACTTTTAGACTTTCTTACTTGGACATTGTTGAAAATCACCACTGACATCAGAGTTCTAAAAAACATTTCAGTGTTATTAAAAAAACTTCTGTGCAAAAAATATCAATGCACAGAATATTCAAAACTTGATTAAGTTGGTTTAATTTCCCTTAAGCTTTGTTGATCATCTCCATTATCAAATTCAGATAGCAACCCGACCTAGTAGGTTTTCAGCTTGAAGTGGGTTTTGGACTAGTTGCAATGTATTACTTAGCCTTGCACTTTTCTCTTTTGTTTGTTATAAAAATAAAAGCATGGTAAGAAAAAACATGACGCCTTGTTAAAACCTGTATACAATTTCTTGGCACTTTTTAACTTTTATCTGATGTGCTGCGTGTTGCTTTGCTTTGAGAAATTACATTTTGCTTCAGCTCTGGGATTGCTACTACATACAAAACTGATGAAGCAGCAGTGAACCAGCAAAAAAGATTTTATCACTTTTTTCTAAGACAAGTGTTGCTACATTCATGAAGCCTGTAATTGCAAATCAATGTGATCTATGTAACATCAAGGTGTTATGTACTTAGAGACAAAAAAATAGCTCCAGCAATTGAATAGTTTTATACTATATGAGTGTACAGTAAATGTATTCAATTAAATGAATACCAAGTGTGGGATACTACGTATAGCAGTTTTTTTTTAAATGGATACCTTTATCATCTCTTTACTGATTTCTAAGCGCAGATTTTTCTATATTTATCTATAAAGTCTATATACACTAAATCAATCCGCAGCAAGTTTTAGACATGGACATTTTTGAATTCAGAGCCCAATATAGATTAAACACTGAGGGTGTATTTGATGGCTCCACTATTGAGAATGATGACCTTAATGGATGTTTCCTGAGGCTTAAAAACCTCTTGATTACTGAGATTTACACTCGCTGGGATGTAGCATTTCTGAAACAGTACACTAAAGATGAGATGGTACCTCGCAGTTTGAGATGGGAGGTCACCCCCCAACAGGGGGATGATGAATTAGATAGTTGGTTCCAGTTTTTCAATGCAGAGGGTATTAAACGCATTAATTTTATGATTGAAAGAAAGAAACTGAAACTTTCCAAATTAGATACTAATATTAACGAGGTAAAAACCAGGCTGACTCCTTTTATCAACAGCCCTGAATATATAAAGAAATCTGAAGTCCTGAAAGCACTTTTAGAGAAAGAGGAGTTGGAACAAAAGAATAAAAAGCGGAAAAAATACAATAGGGATGTGAAGGATTATCAGGATAAACTAGTATTTAAATGGCAGGCAGATTGTGTGGGCTTGGGTATAATCAATGAGTCGCAGGTCACCAATAGGGATACACCATCAAGTTATATCCTGACACACCCAGTTAAAGGATGGGATGTAAATAAGGGCATTTATCAGGCTTCACCATCCAGGCGTAACAACCAAAATGGCGGCCAACCTTTATCTCAGCCCCATCCTAAGAATAGAGTTCCTAAAGGGAGCAACCTAGAGGAGTGGATTATAGAAACCCCAATGGATTGGTAAATGGGTCTAATAGATTTGCCCCTCTAAGGGATTTAAGAAATGATGATGCCTGGGAAAGGGATTATCACCACCACAATTACCCCCCTGACAGCCCGAGAGTGGGTCCCAGTCAGAGGGATTTTCAATGGACTCCCAGGGCAGGGTACAAGTGGAATATAGACGCCAGAGAGGGACCAGAGGGGGGAGGCGTCTTCACGCCAAAAAGACGCAGAATGTAAATACGGAGGGGATTATTAACCTGAGTGGTAAAAATCTCTCAAAAGAGGAGCTTATTACCTTGGGGAAGGGTTTGAAATATGCCCCACCCTGTAATATCAGCAAATGTCAAACCTTTATTGACCTTCAAAAATTTGTCAGAAAGCTCAATATCAAACGCTATCTTTTGTCCAATCCTGTGAAGGATCGGTGTGTCCCTAGTACGAGTATCAAGCATTCAAATTTGAGCAATGCCTCACTGTTTAATCCTCCTAATGGTGGGTCTCATAACCTAGCTATTTTCAGGGATCTTGTCCTTAAGGATTTAGATTCTCTGAAATACCGTAAGGTTAGGATGGATAAAAACATTGAAACCGGTATTGCCAAATTATGTGAGAAAGGACATTGTGATCTGTTCAGCGGATAAAGGGTCACTACCCAGACATAGTGGTTTTAGATAAAGCCGCATATCAAGGTGAAATTTCCAGGGATCTATCCGATTCAGACACTTATGTCCCATTGGGTAGTGACCCGGTCAACAATTATAAGAATGAATTAAAATCTTTAGTGAAAGAGGGACAAAGCTTGGATATCCTTAACAAGAAAGAGGCCCAATTTTTGGTTCCCTTGGCCCCAAGGTTACCAACTTTGTATTGCTTGCCCAAGATTCATAAGAGCCTGGAGTCACCTCCAGGGCGGCCCATCATCAGTGGCATAGATTCTGTTACTTCTCGAGTGGGGAAATATATTGATTTTTTTCTCCAGCGGCTGGTGATGGGCACGCCCTCATATTTGAGGGACTCCAGGCAGATTATAAATTTACTAAGAGATATAGAGTGGAAATCAAACTATTTACTGATCACAGCGGATGTCTCATCACTATATACTTCAATCTCTCATGATTTGGGATTGGATGCGGTGAGACATTTTCTGTCACAGGAACCTCAAATTCAATGTTTGCAAAAACAGTTCATCTTGGATCTTCTAAATTTCGCGATTTCTCATAATTATTTTTGGTGTCAGGGCTCCTTCTACCTCCAAAAGAAGGGGGTAGCCATGAGGGCTAAATTTGCCCCCAGTATGGCTAACCTCTTCATGTCAAAATGGGAGGAGGAGGTAGTCCTGAGATGTCATAGGCCTGAAATAATACTCTGGAGACGCTTTATAGATGACATCATTCTTATATGGCAGGGTGACAAGGAGTCAGCCATCAAGTTCCTTGATTTCCTCAATTTGAATAATAGGGGTATCAACCTCACCTATGAGATTAGCGCATCGGAAATACACTTTCTGGACCTTAATATTAAGGTCCTAGGGGATACCCTAATCACCACTACCTTTTTTAAAAATATGGACCGGAATAGTTATATTCCAACTGATTTGTGTCACCATCCGGCCTGGATATCAGGGGTCCCTAAGGGACAGTTCCTCAGACTAAGAAGGAACTGTTCGAGGGTAGAGGACTTCCGTATGGAGGTCCAGATTTTAAGAACAAGATTTTTGCAAAAAGGGTACAACAAAGACGATCTGGACTGCATTATTGGTGAGGTAGAACATCAGGACAGGGAGTCTTTGGTTCGGGAAGATGTGCCCCGAACTAGACAGTCTTGTGATTGGACCTATACCTTTTTAACTACTTATTCCATGCAACATCATTTAGTGAAAAGGATTGTGACCAAGCATTGGCCAGTCTTAAAACAGGATCGGATCTTGGGCCGCACTCTCCCTGACAAACCAGGGATGGTCTTTAGGGGCTCTGGTTGTTTGCGCAATCGGGTGGCACCAAATGTTCCGGACCCCCCCTCTAGACCAACCTTTTTTGAAGAATTGAAGGGTTATTACTTTTGTAGGCGGTGCAAAGCCTGTGAGCACAATGCCTTAAGGGGGAGGAGAGTGGAATCTTTTCGTTCTCCTGTCACTGAGAAGACGTATATGATTAAATCATGTATAACCTGCCATACCCAAAATGTGGTATACCTCATTAAGTGGCCCTGTGGGTTGGACTACGTGGGAAGGACAACGCGGAGTCTGTCCACTAGATTGGGCGAACATATTTGTAATATCAAAAAGGGGTTCCCAGGTCACAGTGTCTGCAGGCATTATGATTTGAAACATGGAAGGGACCTGATGGGCACCATTTTTGTAGGTCTGGAAAAGTTTACCCCTCATTGGAGGGGAGCAGATGCCAAAAGGAGTATTTCCCAGGCAGAAACCAGGTGGATTTTTAGATTAAAGAGTTACTCACCCTTTGGCTTGAACATAGAGTGGAGCACCAATTGTTTTATTAATAATGGTTAGGCTTCAGGGTCTGTTTTATTTCATTTTTATTTATTGGTATTTAATTTAATTTTATTTACCATTCATTTATTGTTGTCCCATATATTTAAAAATGATTGTTCGTTTATATTCACATGTTAGGTCTGAAACTCTTGCATTTTCAAAATCAGTGTGAACCCCTGGTCAGTTCAGAGATGGCCTATGTTATTGTTTAACATTTTACTATTATAGTTAATTTGGCTTTTTATAGTAATTGTAGTTCCCCTGTTTGAAAACTGGGGGCCCTTACCATTGCATTCTATTGCCATGTTTTATTTTCTCACTGATATGCCAGCCGCCATTAAATTGGAAGCTTTTAATTATGGGCTATATAGGTCATGTGACTCGGGGTGGTCCCGATTATGTCGATTTGCTGTTGGCATCTTGATCTGATTGAGATATTGATTGGCCCTCCCGGGCTGACGAGGGGTATAAATGAATATGGTGAGGGTGTGTGGGCGTGTCCCTGATGATGTCAGATGTGACGAAACCGGTCGGAGCCACGCTCACACGCCCACCACGTTACTGCGCATGCGTGGGCCATCGCGGACATTTTAGTTCCTGGCGGAACGTTCTGATGCTGTGAAACCACTGCATACATGTGAGTGCAACTTTTAAGCTTAATAAACAATTGGATTTTAGCATTACTATACTATGTGAGGCCCCTTTTTTTTACATGTGACGGCTTGCGGGGAGTACTTACATCCTATGGGAAGTTAACTGTGGGAAGGCTGTTTCACAAACCACGGTGTCTCACAGTGAACGATCATACCTGCAGCACTTGAGAAGGCAATCTGCATTCACCTCATCCTCTGTAATTAAGTGTAATTGACCGCTCTTATCCAGGGGGTCACGCACTCTGGGGTAAGAGCATAGTACAGAAGGTGTTGTGTGACACAAGAGTGCTTTGTTTCCTGCACGGAGGCTGGGAGCTTTTCTTCTTTGTTTTCTTCATCTATGGACTTTTAAATGATTGAATAGCGCTGCACATGTTGTTATCTATGTATTTATGTCCAAGTGTAGGATACTACGTATAGCAGCTTTTTTTTAAACGGATACCTTTATCATCTCTTTACTGATTTCTAGGCGCAGATTTTTCTATATTTATAAATGATTTTCTACTGTACCTTCATCAGCACTGTGTTCTTGTTTGCCAGTTTTAGTAAAGGTTTTACTGAATCTCCAAATAGTCTTCAAGTATAGTAAATATTTCTTAGAGAAGTAGTTTAAAATGTGCTCTATTTGATATTATGTTTTTTTTATAGCAATATATGTTTACAAAAAAAATATATATTTTTTTACACTTTCTGTTTCCGCTGTATGTGTAAGCAACAACACAAAAGTATATTAAAGAATACCTGCGAACATACCTTACAAACTTATGTGGTACCATATACAGAATGCAGGCACCTCCAGGTACATTTTAAAAGTAAATGGGGGGGGGGGGGGGTTACTAAAAATTGAGCACACAGAATCTGGTGCAGCTGTGCATAGTAACCAATCAGCTTTTAGGTTTTATTATCAAATGTGTGTTGTCTAAATTTAGCTATTAAAAGTAAACAATGCTCCTTATAGATGAAAACTTTCACAGATAAAAGTAGCTGCTAATTTGCACCTGTATCTCCAACTTGTTGTAGCTAAAAGCGGGGTAAGAAACTGTAGTGAAAAATCCAGAAGGAGGTGAGTAAAGCAGAGCAGACTATCTTTCCACCTCTAGGTCTTTGTTCTCCAAAAATATCCCATTCACATCCACATAAATCTTTTCTTGCTGTGTGGTTCTGCCTCCTTGTAATGTCCTTCATGAGCTCTCGGGCCTTTCTGTTTCCCCCTCTTTCATTTGTTTGGAAGGAGAAGTGCACTTTTTTTGTGGTCATGTGCACTTCTCTATGGGCACTACAAATCCCATAGTCAGTAGTTTATAGATCATAGTCCATCTTGTGAGCAAGCAACAGAAAGTAGCTATGCTTGTGGAGCCATGGAGAATGGTTTTAGCCACTCTCTTACAGGAAGTCAAATTACAGCAACAATTTCGCAATTTGGAAGAGATTGAGAGCAGTTAACTTTTTTTTAACCAGAGTTTAGTGTCTCTTTAATCCTGTCCTCACCAAATATATACTGTATACAGTATATATTGTACGTGTATAGAATGCAAAATTTGGGTTTATGAAAAAATGAAACAGATTTTTGAAGGAGCATATTTCAATTGCATGGAAAGACACTTCTAGCAATATACAAGTATTTAAGTTAGCGGACAAAAATAAATAAAAAAATAAATGGACAAAATATGGTCATAATAATAAGGGTGGCTGCATACTGCCCCTTGTGCTTTTTCTAAAGATCAGCTAACCAGCAGTTTTTGTGCAGGTTAGCTGGACTTTCTCATAGACTTCTATGAGGTCCTCTGGTTTTGGTGCTGTTTCAGAAAGTGCACCAAAAGTCCTGTATGCTGCATCTTTGGTGCACTTTTTAAAACTGCACCAAAACTGAAGGACATCATATAAGTCTATGGAAAAGTGCAACAAACTCACACAAAAAAACATGGGCTAGCTGTACTTTGCCCAAAGTGCAACAGGACCACACCAGGGCAGTGTGAAAGCACCCTTACACTTGCTGAGTAAATAATTGACACAATTTACTTGGCTGTATGTAAGAAAAAAACAAATATTAAAATAATGGCTTTATCTTAAATGGTCAAAATGTATATAGTATCTATAGCCACTGGATTGCAACCATGATCTTAAATATCAAAATATCAAAAATAATACAGTTTTTAATTAGTGTCTCAAAGTAATATACATCAAAATATTTACAATAATAAACACAATAAAGCATAGGGTTAAAACATATAAGCTGGAGGGGGCGTGGCTGCCAAGCAGCTGAATGGAACCCTAATCCAGCAGTTCCTCCATAACGCCAGGAATAAACAACAATTAGAGGCGATCTACAAAGCCATCGCTCCCGCGGTCTACCCCACAAAGGTCCCTGTGTGTGCAGACATGGCCAGAAAGAAGAAGGAGGCTTCTGGCTCCAGAAAACTGCAGCATTTCTTCCACACCTCGGAACGGCCACATGTCCAACATGGCGCTGGCGGGGAATCGCTGGCCTACTCAAATGGCTCATCACATTCCACACAGAGCCTGCCACAATCCAGAGCGCCTAAGGCACCCCAGCCACGGTCACCAGCAGTGTCCACTCCCATGACACAGAGCCCAGCAATGAGAAAACCACGGTTATCTACAGGGACATCTCCCATAGAGGTAAGCCACAGCTGTAGCTCTCTCAGTGACACCAGGGAGCTGGCTGACACTTTCAATGCCTTCCCTGCTACAAATCAACCTGTATCAGAGACTACTCTCAAAGACATGTTAGTTTTTCCTGCGAGCCTCACTTAATGCTGACCTGATGGAATGCATGACCAGCTTTAAAACAGAAATGCAAGACCTGGAAAGGAGAGTCGACCACATTGAACAAAAAATGGGAGACTTTGCAAACTCCCACAATACATTAATAGATGCACATAATGAACAAGTTGAAGAGCTAGAACGCCTTAAAGCTAAGGTTGCAGATATGGAGGACGGCTCGAGACAGAACAATGTTAAGATCAGAGGTGTCCCCGAATCCATCCTCAACAATCAGTTAAATCAATATGCCTGTGATTTAATCAGAGAGGTCCTCCCATCTGTCCCAGCCTCAGAACTCATAATCAACAGAATTCATCGCCTGCCCAAACCTGCATTCCTCCCACATGACACCCCTAGAACTGTCTTCATGAGGGTGCACTTTTACCATATAAAAGACAAATTCATGTCTAAATGTTGCAAAGCACCACAACTGCCTGAAATATTCTTCCGCCTACAGCTGTACGCAGACCTCTCCCAGTACATGCTACAAAGGAGAAAGTCACTCCTGATGATCACAAAGGCACTGTGCAGCTATAATATCATATACCGCTGGGGATATCCTGTGAAGCTCACCATCACCTACAATGATACATCCTCAGTGGTTACATCCCTCAATGAAGGCCTAGCATTGCTCCTCTCATGGGACATTCTCCCAAACCAGGAACCCACACGTGTGTGCAGCACCGCTGCAACCAGATTCCAGTTGGAATTGTCCATTTTTTTAATAACTGTTTCTTGTTTATTTTTTCCTACCAGTTTCCCCCTCTCTCCACCCTTTCCTCCTCCTCTTAAGGTCAGCCAGCTAGCATCGCCCATATCCAGGGCTCTTCTTATGGCTACACCAGACATACCCCATGAAAGTTCACGCTTGGATTTATCTCGCCCACAATGCCTCGCTAGAACCTCATCAACCAAAGGTAACATAAGCTCCCATCTGATATGTTTCAATGAACCCTAAGATAACCTCCTTCAACGTACGAGTCCTTAACCATCTTGTTAAGCGTGCATCCCTATGGAAGGAATCTCTTAAATTGGGCTGCGATCTAATTTGTGTACAAGAGACACATTTCCAAAATACAACACCGCCTCATCTCCATTACAAGCAGTTCCCTCATATATTTGCTGCATGTGCCCCACAAAAGAGAAAAGGTGTTTCAATTGCGATTAAAAACACAGTGGCCTTTTCACTACATGGTTCCATCTGTGACCCTGAGGGTAGATACCTAATCCTCATCTGCGATATAAACAATAGACCTTTCACTATAGTGAATGCCTACACACCCAACTCGCACCAAATCCGCTTTGCCCATAGACTCTTTCGCAGGATTTCAGAAGTTAATCTTTGGTGATTTGCAGAGACTTTATCCTTACTGCAGACCCTCAACTGTCTATAAACAATAGACCTTTCACTATAGTGAATGCCTACGCACCCAACTCGCACCAAATCGTGCTTCGCCCATAGACTCTTTCGCAGGATTTCAAAAGTTAATCTTTGGTGCTTTGCAGAGACTTTAGCCTCACTGCAGACCCTCAACTGGACTTATCCTCCAAACCCAAAAGGCCCCCTCCAGCTCTCCAGCTGCTGCTCCACAGAGAGGATGCATATGACACCTGGAGATGCCAGCACTCTGAAGAGCACGACTATACCTTTCGCTCACTTCCTCATAATTCTTACTCAAGAATTGATATGATCGTAGTCGACAAAGTACTATTACAAAATATGTGCTCCTCTGCCATACATGATATTTCATGGTCGGACCATGCTCCAGTATCAATAACAGTGGCAAAGGGACACACACCTAATCCGGCCTATATTTGGAGAGTTAACTCCCAAGTCTTTGACTCACCACAAAATATCAACCTTATTAACCAGCACCTCAAGGAATACTTTCAAATGAACTCTGAAACTGTCTCAGATCCATTTACTATATGGTGTGCCCATACGGCCTTCATTAGAGGTATCTTTATAAAAATCTGCTTCAGTATTAAGAGGCAGAGGTCATTGCTGCTTGACAAACTACTTGAGGATATCAGATCTCAGGAGTTCATTAACAAAACCAGCCCATCCTAGTCTACTTGTGCAAACTTATCTAAATTACGCTTAGACCTAAGGCTCATACTGATTGAACAACACGATAAACACCTTAAAGCCCTGAAACTAATGCACTACTCTTCAGGGAACAAGGTGGGCAAATTCCTAGCAAATCGCTTTAAAACTAGAAAACTATAAACCAAAATAGAATTCCTAATAGACCTGAAATCCAAAAGTAAAATTACCAATCCACTGAAAATTGCGGACGCCTTTGCCTCCTACTACAGTTTCCTATACAACCTAAAGGAGGACCCCCCAACCACAGAGCCCTGAAATTGATCTCTTCCTCTCTTCAACAACCCACCCTCACACAAGATCAGCTACAGACACTCAATGCACCTATAACCCCACAAGAGATTAATAAAGCCATTTAGGCTGGGTTCACACTAGTCCGATTCTCAGACCGACATGAAGAGCACAAGTTGCATTACGTCACAAAAACAATGGTTCCCTATGAGAGCCGTCTTAACTGCTCCGACATGTGTTTTTCAAAGTCGGACCGACTTTGAAAAAGGTTCCTGTACTACTTTTGTCCGACTTTGATCCTACTTCAGCCCATTGAAAGGCATTGAAATCGGATCAAAGTCGTATCAGTGTCTTCACTGATTCGACTTTGGCATGCGACTTGTGCTCTGGGGATCTCCACACCATATTTAAAAAAAAAAAAACTGGCATGGGGTCCCCCTCCAGGAGCATACCAGGCCCTTTGGTCTGGTACAGATTTTAAGGGGAACCCCATGCCGAAAAAACAGCGTGGGGTCCCCCCCAAAATCCATACCAGACCCTTACCCGAGCACACAACCAGGCAGGCCAGGCAAGGGGGTGGGGATGAGCGAGCGCCCCCCCTCCTGGACCATACCAGGCCGCGTGCCCTCAACATGGGGAGTATGGGTGCTTTGGGGCAGGGGGGCTTTGCGCCCCCCACCCCAAAGCACCTTGTCCCCATGTTGATGAGGACAAGGGCCTCTTCCCGACAACCCTGGCCGGTGGTTGTCGGGGTCTGCGGGTGGGGACTTATTGGAATTTGGAAGTTCTTTTGCCAATATAAGGCACAGCACAGAGCGGAGAGGGCATTCGTGAAGGAGATCGCGTTGTGTCAACATGGGAAGAAGAAGAAGGAGAAGAAGAAGAAGAGAGGGAAGAGGACAGCGGAGAAGACTGGCAAAAGAGCAGAAGACGCCGCAGAGAAGAAGACCCCTCAGAAGATGAAAGACCCCGCAAAAGAGCCGAAGAAAAGAAGACACCGGAGAGGGGAGAAGACCGCCGGAGCAGATTTAATAAAATATTTTAAAAAGCTGTGTGTTTTTTTGTGTACATATTTCTTTCCAGGTAAATGGGTAGGGGTACGATGTACCCCATACTCATTTACATAGGGCGAGGGGCTGGCATCTGGGGGCCCCCTTGTTAAAGTCCCCGCCCACAGACCCCGACAACCACTGGCCAGAGTTGTCGGGAAGAGGCCCTTGTCCTCATAAACATGGGGACAAGGTGCTTTGGGGTGGGGGGCGCAGAGCCCCCCTGCCCCAAAGCACCCATACTCCCCATGTTGAGGGCACGCGGCCTG
>BLSH010289631.1:36767-53621 GCA_018402905.1 Glandirana rugosa
TTGATAGAATTGCGAGGGTATTGCATTCGTCATTATGACTACTGTTATTATAGGGAGGGTTTACCCTTTAGGGGTCCGGGTCTACCCAATGGGTTGCTTAAGATGTTTTAAAAACCCGTCCTGGAATGGGGGTGTGGAAGACTTTCAAAAGTGATTCCGTTGTCACCTTTGTAGGGAGGGTGTTCTGTACAACTTCCGAATACATCAGTGGGACAATGGGGTTCGGTGTCCGGGATAATGTTCGGGCAACGTTCGGTGCCGAACCCGGACTTTTTCCCAAAGTTCGTACGGACCCTCCGAACCCGAACGTCCAGGTGTTCGCTCAGCTCTACTCATGAGGCGTTTAGCCACTAGTTTTGCGAGAATTTTAACATCAGAGTTCAATAAGGATATGGGCCGAAAGTTAACACGTGTTGCGGGGTCCTTCCCTGGTTTAGGCAGGGTGACTACATAAGCCTTCAACATGTCTTGTGGGAGGGATGTTTCCACTGTTGCCTTAGTGAAAACTTTCAGAAGGTGTGGGGGTAAGGTCCTGCCCAAAAATTTTGTAGAATTCGTTGGGTAACCCATCTGGGCCTGGGGATTTCCCATTTGGGAGGGATATTATTGTCATCAGTATTACTGCTTACGTTATGGGAGCGTTAAGATAGTTTAATTGGGTTTCTGAGAGGGTGGGTAATTTGACTTTGTCTAGAAAGTCTTGCATTTTATATTCAGAGGGTTTGTGAGTGGAGTGGTCATCTTGCAGGTTGTATAAGGCCCTTTAGTAGTTAGCAATTTCATCAGCTATTTCTTGGGGGTGTACTATTTTGTGTTTCCCGGTAGGGTGATTTAAACGCGATATTCTAGATTTTGCTTGTTTTGTTTTAAGTCTGTTTGCTAGATATTTGCCGGTTTTGTTGGATTGGGCGTAGTGGGTAAGTTTGAGCCTTTTGAGGTGCTTGTCATATTGTTCAGACAATAGGGATTTAAGTTCATGTCTCAATTTATGCAGGGATTCTGTAGCTGAGGTAGTGTTTTTTTTTTTTTTGTGAGTTTCGAGGTTATGGATTTCGGTTAGGACCTTTGTCAGTTTGGCATTGTATTGTTTTTTGAGTCTAGAGTTTTGTTAAATGCACATGCCTCTCATATAGGCCTTGTGTGCATTCCACAGAACCCAAGGGACCGATACTGAGTTGGCTTTTATTTGAAAAAATTATGTGAGGCAGTTGAGAGATGTGTCAAGCACATTGAGGGCACATTGAGCACATTGAGGGTGTTGAAGGTTTTTTACATTGCAAATTGAAACAAATCTGGTGTGAGTTAGGTCCATATACTGTGACTAGGGTGAAGGGCAAGTCATTTATATCGCATGTCAATATAATGTATCGCCCTTCTTTATCCAGGATAGAGTCTCTCGACTTGAAGGTGACCTGCTGATCGCCAACAGAACTCCTCTCTTCTTTTCAGATGCATTTGTGAAGAAGATGTTTGGATAGTCACTATGTTCACATCTGGGAGGGTGTTGTGTTGAGAAGTGGGTTTCCTGGACCGCTAGGATATCTGCTTTGCTTTCTGAAGCTTCTTTCCACAGTGGAAATCTTTTCCCTGGGTGGTTGAGTTCATTGGCATTGATAGAGAGGCATTTAATAGGCATCTTGTTTCAGTGGGGTTTGTATTGTAGACAATGTTTCTTCAGAGAGAGAGGGAGTAGTCTCTATCTGTGATGAAGGTAATATTTTTGTAGAGCATTAGGCGATAGACATATCATTTTGGGATTGGATTCCTGTACTAGAACATGTAGAGTGGTATAGGAAAGTTTGAGAACTGAGAGAAGCGGAGAATCTAAAAGGGTAAGCAGCACAGTGATTTGAGAAATTGTTCCCATGATGTAGAATTTTTCCTGTATTATTCAACACATTTAGTACTACTGTTTGTTTTGACCAATTTATCTTCCTAGATCACCTTGACCCCTCCTGAAGAAGTGGCTATTGCCGTGAAACCGGTAGAGGCTTTTGGTCAACACCCAAACTCCTACTACCGACAACTGAAGTCCACAATTTACAGCATTAATATGGTACTTTGGTTAAGACCATTGATTTTAATGATGTTGTGTGTATCTATATGTATATTTTTTGATATGTGTTTAATAAATGAATATATTTTTATAACATCTGTCTTGTTATCCATCGGTACAGAGAAAGTCCATGTTCTCTCTCATTTATGAGCTCCCAAGTGTGTAATCATGGGACTAACTTGAGCCCCTTCACTTTAAGTCATACAAATCCCAGATGATGGTACCGTACATTGATTATTTAAACCATTAAGGCCTCTAAATTCCATACAGGCCAATACCCCTGCTGAACACAGATGTAAAGCTGTATGCAAAAATTCTGGCCCAGACTGACTCCTATCTTACCTACCCTCATCCTACCAGATCAGACGGGCTTTGTCTCTGGGCGCCAGGCGCAACTAGGAGGGTCTTGGGCATTGTCCAGCGGGCTGGGACCTGTCTGCTACTATCCCTGGATGTGGAGAAGGTTTTCAACCTTATCTATTGGACGTACATGCACAAAATGCTCCAAAAGTTTGGGTTCACAGGGACTATTCTGGCTGCAATCTCAGCACTGTACTCTACACCATCTGCTAGGGTTTACACCTCTAACATGCTTTCCCATCCCTTTCCAATTACAAACGGAACTAGGCAAGGGTGACCCCTTTCCCCTTCCATTTTTAATCTGTTAATAGAACCCCTTGCAGAGACCATTAGAACGTCCCCACATATAATGGGTTCAAATGTCAGCAAAGATCCCACGTTATCAATCTATTTGCTGATGACGTAATTATTTTTTTATCAGATCCGGAATCTTCCCTTGCAGCGACACATGATATCCTGAATACATTTAGCAAAATCTCATATTATAAAGTAAACTTTACTAAATACTTGCTATTAGCTATGAATCAAACAGGCCCTATGTGCTAAACTCCAAACCTCCTATCCTTACATGTGAAGCACTGGAGGTATACTTTATCTGGGAATACAAGTGGTATCAGATCTTACACAACTGGCTGATGCTAACCACCTCCCCCTTATTACCAAATTAATGAAAGCTACACAAATGACCAAGTGTGAACTCTCTTGGACTGGCCGCCTTGCCTCCTTTAAAATTATGCTACTTCCCCAGATACTGTATATCTTCAGAACCCTGCCCATACCTGTTAAAAAGCACATATGATGGCACTTGCAAAAATACTTAAAAGATTTGTATGGAAAAACATAAACATGCAGGCAGTATGTGTATAGTTACTGGCTTGCCACACATCTGTCCCAGGTACAGAATTGGGTCACGCCCTCAATAGATAAGCTATGGACAGATATTGAGCAAACTGCTAGCCCCACTTCATCACTCATTACTCTACTACTAACTGATCTCTGGAAACCATGGCTATCAAAACACTTACCCCTTCCTATGCAAGCCTCCTTGATAGCATGGAGAACTTTCTACTCTTTAAAACTCCCACAATCTTTGACAACTCTGGTACTTGTCCCACTAGGGATCCTAGAAGCTTCCATCCCTCACTTGTCCCTTCACAAACGGGAAAAACAGGGCATACTATGCGTACCACAACTGATCAAAGATCAAACTCTCAAGCTGTTTGAACAACTTCAAGATGAATTCCTCCTCTCACCTACAGATATTTTTCCATACCTACAAATATCCCATCTTCTAAGCTCCCTCAAATCCCCTGACATACTAGTACATAAACAGGGATGGCAATATCTACAAAAAGAATCAACCTCCGTCAAGGGCACATCCCTATTTTACAATCTATTGCAAAGACAGGATGTCACGTACCTGGTGGTGGAGTCTGATTATGCAGTGGGCAACCTCTCTTACGGCCTTGGTTCAGGAATAGAGTTGAGCGGACACCTGGATGATCGGGTTCGGCGGGTTCAGCCGAACTTTGCAAAAAAGTTTGAGTTCGGCCCCGAACTTGACCCAAACTTTACCCCGAACCCCAAACCCCATTGAAGTCAATGAGGGCTGCAAAAGGAAGCAAAATGGGGGTAAGAGTAGGACAAATGCCCAGCAAACAAATGTGGATAGGGAAATAACTTAAAATCACATAAAAAAAATAAAAGATGGAGGAGGAGGTGGATGTGGAGTGGGAGGTTGAGGAGGCGGTGACCGTGGTGGTGTAGGTGGTGAAAGTGGCGGTGGAGGAGGAGGTAGCCAACACTGTTTTTTTGTTTGTTTGGTTGTTTTTTCTAATTGGGGTAGCCCCCAAAATATTGAGACATATTAAAAAAAAAGGATATGTTCACTTAAGTATACCAATGGCTGTGTGAGGCCGGTATAAATGGCTATTCTGCACAAGGTACAGACAAGTCTTGTGGGATCCATGCCTGGTTCATTTTAATAAAGGTTAGCTTGTCCACGTTGGATGCGGACAGGCAGCTGCGCTTGTCTGTGATAACGTCCCCTGCCCTGCTAAACATACGTTCAGACAATACACTGGCTGCAGGGAAGGCCAGCACCTCCAAGGCATAAAGGGCAAGCTCAGGCCATATGCCCAATTTGGAGACCCAGAAGTTGAATGGGGCAGACCCATCAGTCAGTACGTGTAGGCGTGTGCACACATACTGTTCCACGATGTTGCTGAAATGCTGCCTCCTGCTAAGACGTTGCCTATCAGCTGGTAATGCTGTTTGTTGTGGCGTGCTGCTGACAAAGCTTTTCCTCATTTCGGCCATGCTAACCCTGCCTTCTGAGGTGCTGGCGGTGTCACAGCTGCATTGTCGACCTCCTCCTCTGCCTTCGCCTTGTGCTTCCACTGAGCCCCCGGTGTCATTTGGGAATGCCCTCAGCAGCGCGTCTACCAGCGTGTGCTAGTAGTCGCGCATCTACCGATCACGCTCCAGTGAGGGAATTAAGGACGGCGTGTTGTCCTTGTAACGGGGATCCAGCAGGGTGGCCACCTAGTAATCAGCACAAGTTACAATGTGGGCAACTCGGCTGTCATTGCGCAGGCACTGCAGCATGTAGTCGCTCATGTGTGCCAGGCTGCCAAGAGGCAAAGATAAGCTGTCCTCTGTGGGAGGTGTATCATCTGTGTCCCCCGTATCCCTTAGCCATGCTCCAGTGATGCCCACAAGCTGCGTTGGGTGCCACTCTGCTGTGAACACGGTTCCTCCTCCTCATCATCATCCTCATCCTCCTCACCCCCCAGAACTGTGCCCTGGCTTGAAATTTTTTTACCTGGCCTATGCTGGTGCAGGAACCCACCCTCCGAGCCACTTGTGAATGACTGGCCTGATAACCGTGGAAATGACCCCTCTTCCTTCTCCTCCTGTGCCACATCCTCTTCCATCATCGCCCAAAGTGTTTTTTCAAGGAGACATGGAAGTGGGATAGTAATGCTGAGAACAGCATCACCGGCACTGGCCATGTTGGTGGAATACTTGAAACACTGCAATATGATACACAGGTCTCGCATGGAGGCCCACTCGTTGGTGGTGAAGTGGTGCTGTTCCGCAGAGCGACTGATCTGTGCGTGCTGCAGCTGAAACTCCACTATTGCCTGCTGCTGCTTGCACAGTCTCTCCAGCATGTGCAAGGTGGAGTTCCATCTTGTGGGCACGTCGCAGAGGAGGTGCTGAGCGGGAAGGCTGAAGTTCCGCTGCAGTGCAGACAGGCGAGCAGCAGCAGGGTGAGAACGCCGAAAGCGCGCACAGACGGCCCACACTTTCTGCAGCAGCTCTGACATATCCGGGTAGTTTTTTAGAGATTTCTGCACCACCAAATTCAGCACATGCACCAGGCAAGGGATGTGCGTCAAATCTGCTGCTGTTGTTCAATGCCCATCCACAGCTCCTGCGCAGTGTGGAGTTTATCCACCAAACATATCAGTTTTAAAACAGCCTGCTGTCGTTTCTCCCTGGATGTGCTGAAGTTGGTGGTGAAGGTGTTGCGCTGACCGGATGAGGAGGTGGTAGAGGAGGAGGAAGCGGAGTAGGAGGAGGAGGCAACAGGAGGCAAAGAGAAATGCCCTGCAATCCTCAGTGGCGGAAGGAAATGCGCCAAACTGCTATCCGCCTCAGGTCCACCCGCCACTAAATTTGCCCAGCGTGCAGTTAGCGAGATATAGCATCCCTGCTCATACTTAATGGTCCACGTATCAGTGGTTATGTGGACCTTTCCACAGATGGCGTTGCGGTTGCGCAGTGCACACTTAATCTTGTCCCTGACTTGTTTGTGCAGGGAAGGGATGGCTCGCCTGGAAAAGTAGTGGCAGCAGGGAACCACGTACTGTGGGACAGCCACCACCATCAAGTTTTTAAAACTGTCTGTGTCCACCAGACGGAATGATAGCTTTTCAAATGCCAGGAATTTTGAAATGCTGGCATTCAGGGCCAGGGATCGTGAATGGGTAGGGGGTACTTCCTCTTTCTCTCCAGCATTTGGGAGATGGACAGCTGTAAGCTTCCTTGGGACCATGGTGTGGAAATGCTCGGGGATGGTGGCGGACATGGTGGCGTTGCTGTCACATCATCTGTTTGCTGGGTGGCAGGTGAGACTGGCACTGTAGAGGTGGAGGAAGAGGCCGAGGCAGCAGCAGAAGAGGAAGCAGGAGGAGCCCGAGACCTTTCTTGGATTTTGAGGTGCTTATTCCACTGCAGCTCAAGCTTTGCATGTAAATTCCTGGTCATGCAGGTTGTGCTCAGGTTTAGAACATTTATGCCTCGCTTCAGGCTCTGATTGCACAGCGTGCAAACCACTCGTGTCTTGTCGTCAGCACATTGTCTGAAGAACTGCCACGCCAGGGAACTCCTTTAAGCTGCCTTTGGTGTGCTAGGTCCCTGGGTGCCGTGGGTAGTAGCAGGAATACAGTCTAGGAGATGGTCACTCCGCTTTTGCAATCTGCTTCCTCTTTTGCTGTGCTGGTGCCTCTGTGAGACCACCACCTCTTCCTCCAAACTGCACACGTCACTCGCATGACCTTCATGTGGGGTCTAGGACCTCATCATCCTCCACATCATCTTCCACCCACTCTTCACCACTGCCCTCCTTGTCAGTCTGCACACTGTAGAAAGCTGCAGCAGTTTTGTCATCACCAGAGACGTGCTGCGGTGGTGTTTCCATGTCCTCATCCTGAAACAGAAGGGGTTGGGCATCAGTCCACTCAATGTCTTCCACTTCTGGGGCAGGGCTATGTGGATGGCCCACGGAATGCACACCAGCAGAGTCATAAAAAAGCATAAGAGACTGCTGCATGACTTGAGGCTCAGACTGCTTGGCTGATTTATAATTGGCTGAGGTGAAAGACAGATGGCCATGGGGTTCAGGTCCCAACTCTGAGCTTTCAGCAAGGGACCGGGTGGGAGACAATGTGAAGGAACTGGAGGCATTGTCTGCCACCCAATCTACTATCGCCTGTACTTGTTCTGGTCTCACCATTCGTTGAGCGGCATTCGGGTCTACCATATAATGTTGAAGGTTCTGTCGGCTACTCGCACCTACACCAGTATGAGATGATTTTATAACGGTAATCTGTCCCTCACACCAGTAGCAGGAACCTCTCCCTACACCGGTATGAGATGATTTTATAACGCTAATCTGTCCCTCACACCAGCAGCAGGAACCTCTCTCTTTACCAGTATGAGATGATTTTATAACGTAATCTGTCCCTCACACCAGCAGCAGGAACCTCTCCATACACCAGTATGAGATGATTTTATAAAGGTAATCTGTCCCTCACACCAGCAGCAGGAACCTCTCCCTACACCAGTATGAGATGATTTTATAACAGTAATCTGTCTGTCCCTCACACCAGCAGAAGGAACCTCTCCCTACACCAGTATGAGATGATTTTATAATGCTAATCTGTCCCTCAAAGCAGCAGCAGGAACCTCTCCCTATACTAGTATGAGATCATTTATAACGCTAATCTGTCCCTCACACCAGCAGCAGGAACCTCTCCTTACACCAGTATGAAATTATTTTATAATGCTAATCTGTCCCTCACACCAGCAGCAAGGGACCTCTCCCTATACCAGTATGAGATGATTTTATAACGGTAATCTGTCCCTCACCATTCGTTGAGCGGCATTCGGGTCTACCATATAACGTTGAAGGTTCTGTCGGCAACTCGCACCTACACCAGTATGAGATGATTTTATAACGGTAATCTGTCCCTCACACCAGTAGCAGGAACCTCTCCCTACACCGGTATGAGATGATTTTATAACGCTAATCTGTCCCTCACACCAGCAGCAGGATCCTCTCTCTTTACCAGTATGAGATGATTTTATAACGTAATCTGTCCCTCACACCAGCAGCAGGAACCTCTCCCTACACCAGTATGAGATGATTTTATAAAGGTAATCTGTCCCTCACACCAGCAGCAGGAACCTCTCCCTACACCAGTATGAGATGATTTTATAATGGTAATCTGTCCCTCACACCAGCAGCAGGAACCTCTCCCTACACCAGTATGAGATGATTTTATAATGCTAATCTGTCTCTCACAGCAGCAGCAGGAACCTCTCCCTATACTAGTATGATATAATTTATAACGCTAATCTGTCGCTCACACCAGCAGCAGGAACCTCTCCTTACACCAGTATGAGATTATTTTATAACGCTAATCTGTCCCTCACTCCAGCAGCAGGAACCTCTCCCTATACCAGTATGAGATGATTTTATAATGCTAATCTATCCCTCACACCAGTGGCAGGAACCTCTCCCTATACCAGTATGAGATTATTTTATAACGCTAATCTGTCCCTCACACCAGCAGCAGGAACCTCTCCTTACACCAGTATGAGATTATTTTATAACGCTAATCTGTCCCTCACACAAGCAGCAGGAACCTCTCCCTACACCAGTATTAGATGATTTTATAACAGTAATCTGTCCTTCACACCAGCAGCAGGAACCTCTCCCTACACCAGTATGAGATGATTTTATAACGGTAATCTGTCCCTCACACCAGCAGCAGGAACCTCTCCCTATACCAGTATGAGATGATATTATAACGGTAATCTGTCCCTCACACCAGCAGCAGGAACCTCTCCCTACACCAGTATGAGATGATTTTATAATGGTAATCTGTCCCTCACACCAGCAGCAGGAACCTCTCCCTACACCAGTATGAGATGATTTTATAATGCTAATCTGTCCCTCACAGCAGCAGCAGGAACCTCTCCCTATACTAGTATGATATCATTTATAACGCTAATCTGTCCCTCACACCAGCAGCAGGAACCTCTCCTTACACCAGTATGAGATTATTTTATAACGCTAATCTGTCCCTTACACCAGTAGCAGGAACCTCTCCTTATACTAGTATGAGATGATTTTATAATGGTAATCTGTCCCTCACACCAGCAGCAGGAACCTCTCCCTATACCAGTATGAGATGATTTTATAACGCTAATCTGTCCCTCACTCCAACAGCAGGAACCTCTCCCTATACCAGTATGAGATGATCTTATAATGCTAATCTATCCCTCACACCAGTGGCAGGAACCTCTCCCTATACCAGTATGAGATGTTTTTATAACGCTAATCTGTCCCTCACACCAGCAGCAGGAACCTCTCCTTACACCAGTATGAGATTATTTTATAACGGTAATCTATCCCTCACACCAGCGGCAGGAACCTCTCCCTATACCAGTATGAGATGATTTTATAACGGCAATATGTCTCTCACAGCAGCATTCTCTCCCTACAATAGTCTGAGAGCATGTGACATGCAGCGCTACGTGACTCCAGGTCATATCGAGGCTGGGTCACATGATGCACTGGCCAATCACAGCCATGCCATTAGTAGGCATGGCTGTGATGGCTTCTAAGGGCAAACAAATGAAACGCTTGTTGATTGGCTGCCCTGTGGCTATTCAAAAGGCGCGAAAAAATACCCGAACCCGGACTTTTTCTCAAATGTCCGGTTTCGGGACACGGACACCCTAAATTCCAGTACGAACCTAAACTTTACAGTTCGGGTTTGCTCAACTCTATACAGGAACCCCTGATAAAGTAGACAGGAGATTCCGGAGCACAGGGGGGCACGAGGGCTGGTATGGATGCAGATGATGTTGTGAGGATCCTCCAGGAGCTTGTGTAAAGCAGAAGATTGGTGATGCAGGCTGGGTCGTTAACAAGCATGCAAGTGTGGTACAAAAGGAGCAGGCAAGCGGGTAGTTGGGTACAGGCAGGGTCGTTAACGGGCAGGCAGCTGAAATACAAGAGGGTTAGGCAGAAGCGTGGTCATAGACAGGCTGAGGGTCGGTGCAGTCAGAGTTCAAACAGGTCAGGCAAACTGGGTCACAGATACAGGAAGTCTTTAGGAAACAAACCACGTGAGCACACTAGGAAACGCTATAGAATTGACATCATCCGCTGCAGGGTGCTGTCTGGTTAAATAGAGTGTTTTGGCTCCATCTGCGTGCACAGGCGTGCGGGAACGTGCACGCAAAAGTGCACAGACGCGCAAAATGTGCACAGGAGGCTGGAAGATCATTTCTCCTAACATTGCCCCCCCAAGGGGCAGCCTCCGGATGCCCGAATGGGCTCTCTTGGTCGGGTTTCTTCTCCAGAAGTTCCTGATCAAATCTTCCGCATGCAAATTCTTGGAGAACCTGTTCACTACCATGAAGATGGTGGAGCATCCTTCAGAAGGGGGTAACTCTACAATAAAGTCCATGGATATGTGGATCAAGGGCCTCTCCGGAAAAGGTAATGGTTTAAGGAGGCCCCACGCCCAAGTCTTACTCCCCTTGCACCGGCTGCAGGTAGTGCATGATTCCCCGTAATGTTTACAGTCTTTTCCTACTTGGGGCCACCAGAACGTGCGCTGTAATAACTCCAAAGTCTTGCGTACCCCGAAGTGCCCAGCGAGGTGGTGGTCATAGCAGAGGTCCAAGACTGAGGTTCGTAGGCTCTCTGGCACGGAGATCTTGTGACCATGCCAGAGCAACCTGTCTTTCAGCTGCAGAGATGTTCCCGGAAGGGAGTTTTGGCTCCAGGGAAGCTTGTCGGATCCGTGACAGCAGATCTTCCTGTAACAGCAGAAAACTTCCAGGAGGCAGTATGGTATCGGGGGATGCCGAGGTTTCAGGTATATTGAACATGCGTGACAGAGAGTCCGGTTTGGTGTTCTTCGACCCAGGCCTGTAGGTGATGTGGAAATTGAATCGGGCAAAGAATAACACCTACCTGGCTTGGCATGGTTTCAGTCTCTTAGCAATTCTCAGGTATTTGAGGTTCCGGTGATTAGTATAGATGAGAATTGGATGCGCTGCTCCTTCTAAGAGGTACCGCCATTCCTCTAGTGCCGATTTAATAGCTAAAAGTTCACGGTCTCCCACGTCATAGTTTCTCTCGGTGGATGATAGCTTGCGAGAGAAAAATGCTACCGGGTATAGCAGCACTCTAGTACCCTGCCTTTGAGAGAGAATCGCTCCGACCCCCACTTCGGATGCATCAACTTCCAGAACATAGGGAAGAGCAGGATCGGATGCTTAAGGATGGGTGCAGACGTGAATAGCTCCTTGAGCTTTTCAAAGGCTGTTTGTGCCTCAGGAGTCCAGCGGAACGGGATACCCTGTTTGGTTAAATGCGTGATAGGGGAGATGATGGAGGAGAACCCCTGGATAAACTTCCTGTAAAATTTTGCAAATCCCTCGAAGCGCTGGAATCCTTTTTATTGACTGGAGCTGGCCAGTCCAAGATGGCTGAGACCTTTTGAGGGTCCATCTTGATGCCTCCGACAGAGATGATAAGTCCAAGGAACTGTATGCTGGACCGGGTCGTTAACAAGCATGCAAGTGTGGTACAAAAGGAGCAAGCAAGAGAGTAGTCGGGTACAGGCAGGGTCATCAATGGGCAGGCAGCTGAAGTACAAGAGGGTTAGGCAGAAGCGTAGTCGTAGACAGGCTAAGGGTCGGTGCAGACAGAGTTCAAACAGGGTCAGGCAAGCCGGGTCACAGATACAGGAAGTCTTTAGGAAATAAGCCACGGGAGCACACTAGGAAATGCTGTAGAATGGGCAGCATCCGCTGCAGGGTGCTGTCTGGTTAAATAGAGTGTTTTGGCACCATTGGCGCACACAGGCGTGTGCACGCGTGCACGGGCACGTGCATAGTGCGCACAGGTGCGCGCAATATGCACAGGAGGCTGGAAGACCATTTCTCCTAACACAAGTTATTATTCCACATATCCCCCATATCTAAAATAGGAAACTGATCTAGGGGAGACCTACACTACACGCCAATGGCAAGCAGCCTTTAAAGCTGTATACCAAACCTCCAAATGCACTAACCACTGGGAACTGTCCCAAAAGATAGCCTTGAAAGGGTATCTCACCCCATATAGAGTTTCTAAATTTTGTCCATCACAATCCCCATTATGCTGGAGAGGGTGTGGTATGATAGGACAACTTAAACATATATTTTGGTGGTGCAAACATCTAACTAGCTTCTGGAACAAAATCTTTTGTACAATCTCAGAAATTACTGGAATCATTACCTCACCCTCCCCAGCTCTAACAATCCTTAATATAGGTATAGACCGTTTCCCCCCTGACTGCACGGGCATCGTCACCCATATCTTACTAGAAGCTAGAACACTTATGACCAGAAAGTGGAAATCTAACCTAGCACCTAATATTTCTGAAGCAATTGAAATAGTGAAGCACAATCATGCATTTGAACATCTACTGGCTTATAAATGAGGGAACAGGTGTATATTTGACCAATACTGGAACCTTTGGAACCTATGGATTAAACATCATTAATACAAATATTGTTCCATATTACTACATCTGGCCACAAAACACCGACCGACAATCCCCCCCTCCCCTTTTTTTCTTTATTATATTACCTTTTCTTTAATAAATAGTAATCTCACTGTTTATCTGCTATTCTAACTAACATATTACCCGATTGAGCCTTGGTATATACATTGATGTATACTTGTGTACTTATGTACACTACGTATATGTTATATACACTTTGCATATAACATATTATGCAGCTGAATACTATTGCTTAGTTCTAGAACAATCCAAGTTAAAATGGTCTGTCTGGGTACTGTTTGTTTGTTTGACTCATTACTGTATACACAGCTATTGTTCATTTCTGTAATGTTTGGATATCTCATGATACCTGCTATACCATTTTTCAATAAAAAACGAAACAAAAACATATAAGCTGAATCCAAATAGCTAAATAGAAAATTAACCAAATAGATAGACCTATATAAACTGGATTCTAAAAAACATTGGGAAACATACCAGTTGTTAAAGTAAACAGAATTGCAAAACCTAAGATATACACTGATGTATTTATCATTAAAAAGTGACATTTTTAACCATCAATTGGCTACTATTGTACATATTTTGCTTACATTTGGCTGTCATTCTGCACTCCTATTTCAGCTTCACATTTCATTTTTGGTGTATTCCCATTTCTGTTTTAATTGTTGATAATGTCCCAATTGATGGGGAGGAAATGTATGTTACTGGCACAGAGAATATACTAAAAAGATTAGTTTATTTACAATGTGCTTGCATAGTTCCTCTACCCATTGCACTAAAATTTGTAAAATCCCTTGAAAATATTACCGATGAAGTCACTTGCATCTGGTAATATAAAGAACCACTGTCCAATCAGATCATAGAGGTTGTGTAATAATACTCACCTTATATAATAACTTCTTTAAAGGTGACTGAACAAAAATCTAACCAATTATCTGAAGACCTCTGTCAACTAGTTCCACAGCCTCCAAAGTACATGATTAGTACTTTTTTCTTTAGCAGTCATTGCTAGCATAGTTTGTAAAAAGTGAACCAAAAATCCATAAAGAAGTACAACTCAAAACAAATTAGAACATTGTATCTTTTCAATTTCTTAAAATGAACTACTAAGAGTGCATCTTTTTTGTCTATTTAAGTTGAAGGATTTCCATTTACATCAAGGTCAATCATTATAAAAAAAAGTTTCATTTTAGTAGTGCAAGTACTATTTCTTTATTTAAGCACCATTATCCAGCAGAGATAGTCACCCACCAATGGAATTCAATTAGAATGCAAACATAAGAAAGTAAATGAAGGGCCATTAGCCTCAATTTAAGCTAAGTGGAACAGACTCACTGTGAAAGAAACATTTAACAATATTCAGCTTTAATGCCATTGATGACTGCAAACTCAGTGGTCGATGTACAGATAAAACTTCTTTTAGGATAGCAGAAAAATTAAAATGTACACAATGTACATGACTATAATTGTTTTTTTTTTTTTTGTTATATCCCACAGGCGCTTAAAACTATGGAATATATACAACCTCCTTTTAGGTTTGAATTACCAGGGGTGTTCTCTGGATTCAGCAATGCTGCAGTGTGACTTACACAGATTTATTAAAAGCAAACCTGAAATACACGAGCCAAATACACGAGCCAAGTTTGGGTATATCTCTGATCATGAGGCAGTATTTTTTTTTAGTTATACAGGAGTTTTAAAATGAAATAAAATAATAGTTATCATTTTTTTAGTTAAAATATAGAAGATGTTTATACTTACCTGCCATGTGCTATGGGGGCACATGTGCAGGTGTGCTCCCTGGCCGGGCTGTGTGCGTCCATAGACACACACAGGATGACTCTGTCATGCTGCCCACTCCCTTCTCACACAATTTGACTGACAGCAGCAGAAGCCAATGGCATCCAAGGCTGCCTGAGCCTCCTGTGAGAAGAGAAAGAGGGGAGAGAAGAGATGCAGCTGGTTATAATGCTGGATTGAGAGATGACTCATATAAGTGTTTAAGGAGGGGGAACAAAATAAGTATTAAAATGTTTCTTACTTTAAATACTTTTTATAATTAATGTTAGGGCCATGTCAGACTTTTTAGCACTCATCTGTGATGTGTTACTGCAAACTTGTTAATATGCCGTGATTAATGTGTTCATTTGCTTTGCATTAAAGGTGTGCATTTATTTATTTTCTTAGGTGCCTGTAAAACATTGCAATTGGCATATCACGGGTGCAAAGTCAAGCTCCTGCAGACTAGTAGTGTAGCTGTCTACCCATACCTCCAATATGGGCAGACACTTACTTCAGTCCAGTAAGAATCAATGAACTATGAGGGTGCTCACCAGCGCCCTTGTAGTTCATTAACTACTACGAGCCGCATCAGCTGCATTTTTGTGCACTTTTCCTATTTTATCATACTGCTTACAATATATAAAAGTAACACATTTTTACTTGATCAAATAAATGTTTGCTAATTAAACTCTTCTGCTATCCAAATACAAGCTACATTTGTAAGATCAATGAGGCCTGTTTGTATTCACTCTCTTACTCTTTATTTGTAACACATTTCCTTTTGGTGCCAGACTCCCAATGCACATAGTGTTTGGCATGGGATTGGTTTTGATTATTCATACTTTGACATAGTAATGTCTAGGATTTTAGGAGTTAAGGTTAGTTGTTATGTTAATGATTAAGCCATTACGGTTAGGGAGAGGTTAGCATATTTGGGTTTACATGTCAAGTGAAAGTACATGTAAGCCCAGTCACTAAAATCACTTTCCCATTTAACCCCCATTCCAACCTGAGCGATTTGAAGCATGTTTCCAGAAGCACTTCACCTGTCACTCAGATTTCTATGATTTTGTGCTTGTTCACATCTGATTTATGTGCTTCCTCTCTACTCTCTTTGGACCACAATGGTGCATTTTTGGAACTAATAAACTTAATTTGGAGTGTATGCAAAATGTGCATGTGTGTGTTTTTCACTTGTTTCCACACCTAACAACCAGCTCCTTCTCCTATTAACTAACTTCCCATTAGCATATTAGGAGTCTCTGCTCATCCCCCGAACAATTGATTTTATGGCTCAATAAAGAAGCTACTATCCATTTCCCTGTAAAAGTTATTTTCGTTTTGGGCCTACTGATTCAACAATAATTTTGTCATTACTTTAACTGTATTTCCACCTTTGCAGCCAAGTTGAGATAACACTTATTTTATATTACTTCTGTGTTCCAATTAACAACCTGCAAACAATATTTTGAAAATTGTGGCTTAACTTTTTAACGTTTTCTAAAAACTCCATAACTGAAAAATCATATTTAGCTACCCCTTCTATATAATATTTATGAGGGTGTTGAGGAGGTACAGGACTGTGCAAAAGTTTTAGTAGGTGTGAAGAAATGCTGTAAAGTAATAATGCTTTCAAAATGTATATATTAATTGTTTTTGTTTATTAATTTACAATTTCCCATAGCCAAACAGGAAGTGAGAGTAAATCCCTGAAAATTAAGGGAATTCCTTGGGGACCCCCAGGTCACCAGAACGAGTGTCCCCTTTGAAAGAGTTCCCTTCTATTACTGTTACTGTTGGGGACAACCCAAAATTTGGGATTTTCTTTTACTTTCACTTTCAATGATATTGGTAAACAGGACAAATAGAGAGAGTGAATCTCCTTAACCGCTTGCCGACGGCTGATCGGCAATTGACGGCGACAAAGTGGCTCTGTAACGCGAATCGCCGTCATACGACGGCGGCCGCGATATAGAGCCACTGTGGCGGCGCGCGCGCTCACTGTGTTCGGGGGGGGCCAGGGAGCGGGTGCGGCGGCTTCGATTGCCACCGGCCACCCGCGATGCCCCCCCCGGAGTGAAGGAGCGGAGGTCCGTGTAAGTAAACACGGACCTCCGCTCTGTGTGAGGGGGAAGGGCTGTGATCACAGCCTTCCTGTACGTGGAGGTTGTGACCACTTCCCTTCCCCAGCTAGGCAAGCCCCCATACAGTTAGAACACGCCCAGGGAACATAGTTAACCCTTAGAGCGCCCCCTGCAGGTTAACCCCTTC
>BLSH010289631.1:58832-70176 GCA_018402905.1 Glandirana rugosa
TCGGGAAAAACGCTAAGCCGCGACGCAGCGAAATTGACTGTTAACGCGCCAGCACGCCGCAACATGGGTTTGCTTGGGTACAACGCCGCACGACCGCGCAATTGTCAGTTAAAGCGACGCAGCGCCGAATCGCAAAAAGGGCTCCGGTCCTAAAGCTGGAAATCCTTCCGGGGCTGAAGTGGAGGCAAAGACAGCAATAAAAACTGACAGGTGTTCTAATCCCTTTTCACGCTATTCAGAAGAAAAACATTTTGCCTTTAGTTATACTTTAAAAAGTTGCTCTGAGAGGGGCTTGAAGTCGCGGATGGTATCTAGTCATTTTTTCTTTCACGGGATAAAAATATACCCTGAGAAGGGCGTCCCTGTGGACCTCTGTTGGTAGTAACGGAGGTTTCGGTACAGGTTGTACCCTGTCAATGGTGGGCTCAAGAGCAGAAAGCAATGATAGCAGGGATGAAAAAATATCATGGACATATTGGTGCAGCTGGGAAACTTGTGCAGATTCTGGTATGCCCCTGATCTTGATGTTGTTCTACCTGAACCTGTCTTCCAGATCTGCTACTTTGGCTTTTAGACAGATGTTTTCTGTATTTTTTCATATGAGCATCCACTAAGGTATTAAAAGAGGGGGTGTATTTTCACATTTTATACTCCACTTGATCCATTCTATCCCCCAGCTCCTGTATCTCCACCTTGAATTGGTGCATGAAGGACATAATGTCAGAGTGGAGCGAGAATCTCAGGGATAGCAGCATCTCTTTGAGCATAGTGTATGATATAGGTTGGCCCCATGTAGGGAATTTAGCTATGGTATCAGGAAGAGAGGCAGGTCTTTTCTGTGAGTGCCGATGTGCAGTCACCTCCATGCATGCAGTCACACTCCATGGAGCACTGGACACCTTCCCTCCCGAGGATTGCGGCTGACTGTGTAACACTCCCAAGTCCTCTCCTCTGTGCTGGCCCAAGCAGCTGTGGCCACCATTTTGGTAGAGCCCGCGCTGCACCATCAGGAAGAATTGTGACAGTTTATGGAGTTGAGGGGGCTCTTCTCAGTGCCATGGCATTGTTCAGTAGATGTGTGAGTAAAGGAGGCTGATGGGCTCTTCAGAAAAGCAGCGGAGGCTCTGTTATAGGTGTATTTCCCCCCCAAAGCACCTTGTCCCCATGTTGATGGGGAAAAGGGCACCATCCCCACAACCCTTGCCCCCCATGTGAATAGGTATGTACCCCTACCCATTCACCAAAAAAAGAGTAAAGTGGTACAAAAAACAAGAGGCAGTTTTTGACAAGTCCTTTATTGTGTAAAATAGCTCTTCTTTGTTCTTCCTCCATCTTCTCCTGCCCCTGTCCTTCTTCTGGTCTTCTGCTTCTTCTTTCGGTCTTCTTCCTTCCTCTCTACATCTTCAATCTTCATCTTCTTCTTCCTTCTTCTTTTACCGCCCTGCTCCCGCTGCCACAGCCGTGCTGTCCAGAGACATCTCCCAGAATGGGCAGTCTACAGTTCGACAGGGGCCACCCGGTGACATAAATGGGTGACCGGCCCCCTCTGACAACGAATGACATTAGAAGAGAGAGGACATGGGGACAAGGTGCTTTGGTGGGACCTCAAAGCATCCTCCCCAAGTTGAGGGCATGTGACCTGGTATGGTTCGGAGGGGGTCGCTTGCTTGTCCCCACCCTCTCCTGCCATGCCAGGGCTGCATGCTCGGATAAGGGTATGGTTTGGATTTTGAGGGGACCCTTATATAATTTTTTTTTAAAAATTGGCGCAGGGTTCCCCTTAAAATCCATACCAGACCTGAAGAGCCTGCTTTGGATTTTGGGGGGACCCCCATGTCATATATATATGTCATATATATACACTAGGAAGGTATATATATATATATATATATATATATATATTCTTGCACTGCCTGCACTAACTGACTGTATACAGATCGCCCTATCTATCATATATCTCACTCTACATTAAACTGCCTGCACTAACTGATTGTATATAGATTGCTCTATCTATTTAGTATATATTTCACTCTACACTAACTGACTGTATATAGATCGCCCTATCTATCTATCTATCTATCTTTCTATCTATCTAGTACAGTGGATCTCAACTCCTGTCCTCGGGACCCACTAACAGGACAGATTTTAAGTATTACCTTGGGGAGATGAAGACTAGAATACTGCAATTACTGAGCAGCAAATTATATCACCTGTGATGTATTTTAAAACCTGGCCTGTTAGTGGGTCCTGAGGACAGGAGTTGAGAACCACTGATCTAGTATATATTTTACTCTACACTAAACTGCCTGTACTAACTGACTGTATATAGAACGCTCTATCTATCTATCTATCTATCTATCTATCTATCTATCTATCTATCTATCTATCTATCTATTTATTTTTCACAATGCACAATTATCAGCTAGATACACTAAACTGCCTGCATGCCACTAGTTAAGCTCACTCTCTATCCACTGTTATTCACACTACATAGAGCCGCTGTACAAGTGGCTTTATATAGTGTGGGGCGTGGATTGAGGCTGCTGAGCAGTGATTGGCTAAAGACACCCTGCCTTTAGTCAATCATATCTCTCACAGCAGAGCACTCTGTGATTGGCCAAAGCATGCAGGTCTTGTGCATGCTTTGGCCAATCAGCGGGCGGCATTTCCCCCCACCATTGGAATGCATTATGGGCCACTCTAAATTCCCACGAATGCCCCATAATGTTCGGGATGCGCCGAACAGACGAGCCCCCGATGTTCGAGTTGAACGTGCATTTGACTCAAACCGGGGGCCCATCCCTAATAGGGTTGTATCCCATTTTTCCTGTTTTGGGATTGATCATTTAATATAAATACATGAAAGAACATAAACATATTCAGGTATATATCCGACACAAATCTGGTGTCCGATATACACATATATGCCTTTTAGGCTGCTTCTTATGTCTTTCCCAGGATGGGTCTTATTTTATGGGCAGAGGTCAAAGGTTATGGGTATGGAGTCTGGACTTGGAGGTCCTGAGTATACACAGATATACAGAGGTGCATTTTTCTCCCTAAATGCACTTAGATCATAAAAATATGGGCTTATATGGGTGTAAATCCTATGTCATTCCTGTAGGAAGATCTGCAAGTTGAGCTCTGTGTTGAGGCCCTTTGGCACCAAAGATCTCAACTTATAGATCCACCACTTCTCCTTCTGTAACAGTATCACATTAAAGTCCCCCCTTCTCGGGGGTAACTTCAATGCATAAATACCCTTCACTCCAATGCCTTCCAGTTCCGCATTATGAAATTTGGTGAAGTGATTGGATAGTGGTTTGTCAGGATATTTTTCTTTAATTTCCCTCATATGTTCCCCTATATGAGTTCTTAATTGTCTTTTTGTTTTTCCAACATATATTTTGACGCAGGGGCAGGTCAGCATATAAGTGACCCTGGTGGTGGCACAATTGATGAGGTCACATATTAGGTAATTCTTTTCTCCATAAGCATCCCAGAGCATATCGGTTCTGTCGACATGCAGGCAGATCTGACAATGCCCGTATGCGAACATCCCCTTACTTCTTAGGTAGTCTGAGATCCAAGTGCTTTTGGGGCTTTTTATAAATTCCGACCTGATTAGTGTGTTCCCCAGGTTCTTTGCCCTATTTGCTACCAACTGTGGACTAGGTCCCACTATGCCTACCAGGCCAGGTGTACTTGTGAGTATACCCCAGTGTTTTTTTAGAATCTCTCTGATGGTATTCCATTGTGTGGCGTACTGGGTTATTATTCTCACTAGGCCTGAAAGTCCTTCACTTTCTTATTTTGTAAAAAAAAATAGTGCTAAATAGTACATTTGCACCTTGCTGTGCATTTCTTGCACAAAATTAAAAAGTGCGTTGACATTGCTGGTTTAAAAAAAAAAGAAAATAGTGCTAAATAGTACATTTGCACCTTGCTGTGCATTTCTTGCACAAAATTAAAAAGTGCGTCTACATTGCTGGTTTAAAAAAAAAGAATAATAAATAGTGCTACATAGTACATTTGCATCTGGCTGTGCATTTCTTGCACAAAATTAAAAAGTGTGTCGACATTGCCGGTTTAAAAAATAATATAAATTTATCCTAAATAGTACATTTGCGTCCAGAATGAGGAGAGCATCAAATAAGGACGTGGTCGTGCTGCTGCTGGTGCTGCTGGTGTTGGTGGTGTTGGTGAAGCTCCTGTTGCAAGGAGAGGACTTGGTCGATCTGTGCCAGCTACAAGCACAAGTAAAACACCTTCCTCAGGTAGCCGACAGAACCTTCAACGTTATATGGCAGGCCCGAATGCCGCTCAACAAATGGTGAGGGCAGGCGATAGTAGATTGGGTGGCTGACAATGCTTCCAGTTCCTTCACATTGTCTCCCACCTGCTCCCTTGCTGAAAGCTCAGAGTTGGCACCTGAACCCCATGGCCATCTGTCTTTCACCTCAGCCTTGTAAATCAGCCAAGCAATCTGAGCCCCAAGTCATGCAGCAGTCTCTTCTGCTTTTTGATGACTCTGCTGGTGTGTTTTCCGTGGGCCATCCACATAGCCCTGCCCCAGAAATGGAAGACATTGAGTGCACCGATGCCCAACCACTTCTGTTGCAGGATGAGGACATGGAAACACCACCGCAGCACTTCTCTGATGATGATGAAACACAGGTGCCAACTGCTGCGGCTTTCTACAGTGTGCAGACTGACAAGGAGGGCAGTGGTGAAGAGTGGGTGGAAGATGATGTGGAGGATGATGAGGTCCTAGACCCCACATGGAATGAAGGTCATGCGAGGGACATGTGCAGTTTGGAGGAAGAGGTGGTGGTCGCACAGAGGCACCAGCATAGCAAAAGAGGAAGCAGGTTGCAAAAGCGGAGCGACCGTCCCCTAGACAGTACGCCTGCTACTACCCACCGCACCCAGGGACCTAGCACACCAAAGGCAGCTCAAAGGAGTTGATGACAAGATACGAGTGGTTTGCACGCTGTGCAATCAGAGCCTGAAGCGAGGCATAAATGTTCTTAACCTGAGCACAACCTGCATGACCAGGCATCTACATGCAAAGCACGAGCTGCAGTGGAATAAGCACCTCAAAGAAAGGTCCCGGTCTCCTCCAGCTTCCTCTTCTGCTGCTGCCTTGGCCTCTTCCTCCACCTCTACAGTACCAGTGTCACCTGCCTCCCAGCAAACATAGATGTGACAGCAACGCCACCATGTCCGCCACCGCCCCCAAGCATTTCCACACCATGGTTCCATGGAAGCTACATCTGTCCATCTCCCAAACACTGGAGAGAAAGAGGAAGTACCCCCCTACCCACTCGCGATACTTGGCCCTGAATGCCAGCATTTCAAAATTCCTGGCCTTTGAAATGCTGTCATTCCGTCTGGTGGACACAGACAGTTTTAAAAACCTGATGGCGGTGGCTGTCCCACAGTACATGGTTCCCAGCCGCCACTACATTTCTCTTTGCCTCCTGTTGCCTCCTCCTTATACTCCGCTTCCTCCTCCTCTACCACCTCTTCATCCGGTCAGCGTAAAACCTTCACCACCAACTTCAGCACATCCAGGGGGAAACGACAGCAGGCTGTTTTAAAACTGATATGTTTGGGGGATAAACCCCACACTGCGCAGCAGCTGTGGACGGGCATTGGTGGTGTGCGATAATGGGTGAAGTCTCGTAGCAGCTCTGGGCCTAGCCGGTTTGACGCACATCCCTTGCCTGGCGCATGTGCTGAATATGGTGGTGCAGAAATTTCTACAAAACAACCTGGATATGTCAGAGCTGCTGCAGAAAGTGCGGACCGTCTCTGCGCGCTTTCAGCGTTCTCACCCTGCTGCTGCTTGCCTGTCTGTGGTGCAGCAGAACTTCGGCCTTCCCACTCACCGCCTTCTATGCGACGTGCCCACAAGGTGGAACTCCATCTTGCACATGCTGGAGAGACTGTGCAAGCAGCAGCAGGCAATAGTGGAGTTTCAGCTGCAGCACGCACGGGTTAGTCGCTCTGCAGAACAGCACCACTTCGCCACCAACGAGTGGGCCTCCATGCGAGACCTGTGTACTATATTGTGGTGTTTCGAGTACTCCACCAACATGACCAGTGCCGATGACGCTGTTCTCATCGTTACTTTCCCACTTCTATGTCTCCTTGAAAAAACACTGATGACTTTTTCGCGAAGTTCGACCGAACCCGCCGAACCCAAACATCCAGGTGTCCGCTCAACTCTACTCCCAATGTACGTACATATATACCAAACCCTTATGTGCCTCCTTTATTAGGAGGTCTGTGTAGTGTTCTATTGGTGGAATAACCTTGCTGTGTGATAGGCTCGGGTCTGTCTTTGTGGATGGCTCTGCTCTGTCTCTGTGGATGGCTCAGGTCTGTCTCTGTGGATGGCCCGGGTCTGTCTCTATGGATGGCTTGGGTCTGTCTCTGTGGATGGCTCTGCTCTGTCTCTGTGGATGGCTCGGGTCTGTCTCTGTGGATGGCTCAGGTCTGTCTCTGTTGATGGCTGTGCCCTGCTTTTTTCTAGCTGTCCTTTCTCCTCCTCCATTCTTGGCTCAGTATAGGGGGGCTGATTAGCACAATATACGTCTGATTTGGATGGTCACAGTCAGCGGTCCATTCCAGGGCAGAGACCAATTTCCTCTGCTGCGGTGAGGCGCCGCCCAGAATGAGCGCCTGCCATTCAAAAATGGCACCATGCGGCGCCATCACGTCACTGCGCATTCACCCGCCTAACCTAGCGTGTATGAGTTTTCTGGAGTTTTTCAGGCTTCGGAATGGTGCATGCGTAGTTGCGCTGTCGGCCCACGGCCATCTTTTTATGGGGCATCGCTGCCCGTAACGGGCATTTATTGGCAGCCCGAAAATGGGCTGAAATGTATGGGCTGCCCATAAATTAACAGGTGGTTGGCAACACTGATTCTTACTATAGAAAAAAGGATGTCCTTTGTGAAAACAGTGATAGAGAGTGGGTACTTGAGCGCATTCGAGAAGATATACGGTACACAAGTGCTACCAGAGACTGGAAAGACACTGAAGGCTGACTAGCTATTACACAACAATCAGTCAAATCTTTCCTTGTGATATTAACCTGATTAAGAAGTTGCTGACTTTAGCTGATATTAGTGATCATGGTGAATAATAATCCAGGGCAACAACATTAATCACAATGAAGCTGAAAGGGTGCTTCACTATGTACTTTGAAGTGGAAACTGACCACTTTCTTTGGAAGGGTTCCTTATAAAATGAAAAAGAATTAAAAAAAAACATGAATAAAACAAAACAAAACTAAAAAATATTTACCTTGAAACTGGTTGAAGTTGAAATTGCTTACAAAACTGAAAAACGTGACTTTAGTACTCACCTGTTTTGTTTTAGTTTCATAAAGAGATAATACAGAACTTGTACTGCACTATATACAGATGGTACCCTAGTTACAAACATCCGACTTACGAATGACTCCTACTTACAAACAGAGGGAGACAACAGGAAGTGAGAGGAAATCTTCCCCTAGGAAAGGAAATTCACTCCTGTAAGAGTTACCATGGGGAAAAAGGTGTCTCCACTGAAGCTTTATCACCAATCCTTGTTTTCACAACTTAAATTTTTCAAAATCCAATTTTCATAGGGACAGAAAGTGAGGTAAAATCTTCTAAACAGAAGCACAGATAGCAAAACAAACCTTACAGGAGTGTTACCCCTTCCCTATGCTATACAAAAAATGTAAAATTTATTTTTTTAAGTGGAGCTACGCTTAAAAAATGTACCTGTTCCTACTTACAAACAAATTCAACTTTAGAGCACACCTACAGAACCTATCTTGTTTTTAACCCGGGGACCGTCTGTATATGGTTCAGGTCCTAAATAGCAAGTAATATGGTATTTAACTGAGACATTTGCTTGTCATTTCCAGACCAATAACTTTTATACTGTTATATTTCAAATGATTAATCTCTAACATGCCACAGTTATTTTGTCAGTGTCTTTGACTTAGTTTCCAAATCAGTGACTAAAGTGAAATATCTTTTACCATTACCAGCAACATCCCAGTGAGCTCTGCAAATGCAAACTGATGCATGAAGGATCGCTGTGTTTAAATCTATTCAATTAAATTTTAATGATCAAAGTGAAAATTAGAATATCAGGCATGAACTCTCTGCAGTTTATTGTGTTTGTGTGTGTGTGTCCAATGTGTGCCCAATGAACTGTAGGAACAAATTATGTGTTCAGTACAACACAAACACAATACACAATGACATCTCAAAGTAATTTTTGTACTGATTTTATAAACATATTGTTATTTGTTTTATTTTTAGTCTATGTTCAAACATCAATTAAAGAAGATCCATTTCTCTGAAATTATCTCAGCTGTCAGTTGCAGCTTTGGTATCAGCATTGTATATTGCCTTTTTTATTATGATTTTAGAACATTTTTTTAAATCTAAAAGAAATGTCACCAACACCCATTGTGAAATGAACTAGTAAAGGCGTATTGAACCCCTTGCTAGCTTAATCACATGATAGAAAAGTCTGCCTGCAAGCTTCAAGTCTGCAATTCTTATATGGGCTTTATGCATTCTAATTCTGTGATCTGCATTGAGAGAATAAAGAAAGACAGACAGATTCCCTGTTTATTTAATTGATTGCTGCTTATGATACAGTTATAACAGTGACACAATTATGTTATTTGTTCAGTAAGGAAGTACTTCTGGACTCTGTCTTTGGTCTTTTAGGACTTGTTCTCATGTGCAATGGGTTTCTTTTCAGAGAGTGTTTGACAGGCAGCGAGCAGGCACTTTAATTTTTACTGCAGCCGTGAATCAATACATCATTGCAGTGACATGTGTACATCCCTGAAGTGGCTGCATACCCTTCTTTAGGTGGGAGGCAAGGAGGTGGTAAAACCATGGCTCAACCACCTACTTTTACTGCCTGATAGCCCCTGTGAACAAGCCCTTACAGTACAGGACTGAACAGGAGAGATATCCAAAAGACCCCCTTAAGTAATTCACTTCACAAGAAAAGAAAAAAAATAATGAATTCAACCAAAACAAACAGGTACATTTTTCTGATATCTGTGGATCTGTGAATCTGCCTTCATGGTAAATCTTGGTTCAGGTAGATCAATTTACTAATTTCTGATGGACCTGCTGCTTCCTGTCCAGCTATTTAACTACTGGCATAGCTTTAGGGGTCGCAATGGCAACCCTGCTCTTGCTCCAGGGGGCCCGGGTGGCCTCCCTGTCACATTAGCATATCTCCCAACAGTCTCTTAACAAAATCACAGAATCACACAAAGCTGAGCCGTGTTCTGCTGACAACTGGGTGCTGAAACACTCCTTTCAGACCCCAGCCATCAGAACTAATGGTAGCTGTTAAGGATTCAGTGTATGCAGTATCATTGTGTGTCTGAGCTGTGTTTTTTCCCTTTAAGCCAACCAATGTGCTGCATGCAAGCAGCTGAAGGGTAGAGGCAAGAGTAAATCACTAGCCCCACTTCCTGCATGGCTTGCCGAGAAGGACTATCTGAGCTCTTGGACAATGCTTAACATTTTATTCCTTCCACTGACCACCAATTCCAAGCATTTGTTCCTCTTCCAACCACTAACGTCAGGCTTTTTTTGTCCCACTGACCAGCAACGCTGGCCTTTTTTTCAATGCCACTGTCCACCAACACCAGCTATTTTTCTCCCCCTAACCACCAACACTGGGCATTAATACCTGGTTCTGACTACCAGACATTTTTCCTACCATTAACTACCAATGTCAGCCATTTTGCCTTCCGCTGTCCACCAGAAGCGAGCAATAGTTCTCCCTGCCCATGAATGCACAAAGCAAAGCACATGACACAAACTGCTGACCGCTGCAATTAATACAGTATGTTGTACATAGCAAGGTGCCTTCATTCCATATTCTAGACCAAAGTGTTTGCTGTCTTAATAGTTGCTAGTTGCCAAATAGTTTTGAACTCTTTAATTGAAGGTCTACTTTAAGATAAGCCTAGAAAAAGTGCTATCTGTCCATTTTCTGTTCTATTTTTTTTTTTTAAATGATCCTTTAGGTTTATGCGTGTCATATGTGTGCAGTCTATACTGTAAGGAGGCTTAGACTACATTTAAGCCATGTTCCTTTAGGCCACAGCCATGCTAAATATTCAGTGCAATTTAGCCCACTCTTCACCCAGTATGCTCCATGTGCTGCATGTTTACTCCTTTTCAGATTATCCCTCTTTCTCAACTTCAAATGTTGGGAGGTGGAGTGGGGGGGGGGTGCTGTTGTTGTGTAATTATAGGATCCGATCCCCTGTATGGCTTAGCTGCAGCAGCTGGAAGCCAGCATCTCCTCTTCTCCATCTGGCTGATTTCAACTGAGAGCCATACAGGATTTTGATTCCTCTAATTGATGATCACCCCCTCCTGTCCACTGTCAGATTCACCCTGCTGCCCTGGCCCACCAAACAACTGTGTTTACTATTTTTCAATTTATGAATGAACAGGAATGCTGTGCAAATCTCTTCCTGTTCAAGCATTCTGTTGACGGAAGACCAGAGGAAAGAGTGATATATGGCATTTATGCTGTATAGGGATAAATCTGTGACATTTTTGGAATCAGTTAGTCAAGTATGCCCAGGAACAGGTCTAACATTTGTGGCACCAAAATATATGTTACAAGGAAAGCTGGTGAATTGCTCTGAAAAGTGGAGTCTCGAGGTATCAAAGATTGGTAGAGGCCTTCTTGCATTTTCTCTGGCTGAGGTTCCTTCTCAACACCAAAAGACAAACCAGTTAAATGAAGGGAAACATCCGGCAACTCCGTAAATCCTAATATTCTTTATTGTTGCATATCAGTGAGTAAAAACAGTGGCTAAGGCATTTTGCTGATGAGCCTTGATCACAGCATACATAAAAATAAAACCAGAATATATATATATATATATATATATATATATATATATATATATATATACACTGTGTGCAGAATTATTAGGCAAATGAGTATTTTGACCACATCATCCTCTTTATGCATGTTGTCTTACTCCAAGCTGTATAGGCTCGAAAGCCTACTACCAATTAAGCATATTAGGTGATGTGCATCTCAGTAATGAGAAGGGGTGTGGTTTAATGACATCAACACCCTATATCAGGTGTGCATAATTATTAGGCAACTTCCTTTCCTTTGGCAAAATGGGTCAAAAGAAGGACTTGACAGGCTCCGAAAAGTCAAAAATAGTGAGATATCTTGCAGAGGGATGCAGCACTCTTAAAATTGCCAAGCTTCTGAAGCGTGATCATCAAACAATCAAGCGTTTCATTCAAAATGGCCAACAGGG
>BLSH010289631.1:90683-115884 GCA_018402905.1 Glandirana rugosa
ATTTTTCTTTAGTTGAGTTAGTTAGGGTTTGGATGACGGTCAAAAATCTTCTGTGAAAGAAGTTCGTCACGATGTTTTTTTCACACGTAGAAAGTTCTTCTGGTACTATAAATAAGTCCCGTTATGACGTGGTATACGAAGTTTCATGAGGTGACGCACCGATCGGTCATGTCCTGAATTTCTACTTTGTTATTACTGTACCAGGGGAAGAGGTGGAGTAGATTTGAGATAACTCTTGGACACCCGGGAATAATTTACCCTCTAAATTGGTGAAGTCGGGGCCTTCCTAAAGGTCGAAATCCTGGCCTCGGGAAAAACGCTAAGACACTCCTACATAGGGGCGCGATGATACCAGCGGTACCATCCTCATCCTTAGATAACCATATATATTGTCAGATATTAGGCACAGCAGCAACCTAGTCCTTTCTCCAGTGTGCGACCATAGTAGCGCGGGGATACATCCTCACAGAATCGCAAAAAGGGCTCCGGTCCTAAAGCTGGAAATCCTTCCGGGGCTGAAGTGGTTAAATCTCCCATTTAATAAGGGCCCACAGGTTCTCAATAGAGTTTAGATGAGGTGGAGAAGGGGACCATGTCATTATTGTTTCATCTTTAAGTCCTGTACTGGCTAGCCACGCAGTGGAGTACTTTGAAGCATATGGTGCAGTATTGCCCTGAATAAATATCATGGTCTTCTTGAAAGATGCACACTTTTTTTGTAGCACTGCTTGAAGAAAGTGTCTTCTAAAAACTGGCAGTAGGTTTGGGATTGATTGAGTTGATTTCTTTTTAATATTTTTATTGAAGTTTATCTTACAATACAAGACAAATACAGTAGTATAATTAACGCAAATCTACCAACTATATTCATATAGGGAGAACATAATAGCATCGGGAGTACAAACAAAAAGGAAGGTAGGTAGAACAAACATATAAAAATATAAAAGAGGTGTCTTAAGGATCAATGTGAATAAAATAGGCACTTGAACAGACAAAGAAGATGAGTTTCTATGCTTCAGAATCACAAAAGTCCAATATATTATCTTGTGATAGCCAAGTATAAGTTATGTCGTCCTTCGACCGAGACCACATTGCTAAGATGAGGCCCTCTAGAGCAAGCCCTACAGAAGTAATGATCCTTTATGGGGTATCCTTAGGAGAGCCCGCACAGGAGTCATCCTGGAGGGAAGCTCCCAAGCCCCCGGCACCCCCAACGGGATCAAACTGTGCCGAGAACTGAGGTCCCCACGACTCCCCCAAGACCCTCCCAATGGGCCCCATCTTCCAAAAAAAAGAAAAAAAAAAGAGAAAAAATCCTATAACCATCTTCGTTAGGTCTACAGAGGAGCCATCAATGACCCCCTAACCCTCAAAACTATGTTTGCGTTCCCCACCACCCTCATGAATATAGTGGTGTCAACAAATCAAACGGCAAAGAGAGAGAAGATAAAAGAGTAAGGAAATAGGGAGGTAAGAAGAGGAATGCCATAGAGAGTGTAGTTGTAGTGAAATAGCTGATGACTCTATCGTTCAATTAAAGACTTTGGATTCCTGGAAGGCCTGGGATTAGGGAGACTCCTACGAAGGTCGCCCACGGTTCCCAAATCAACTCAAATTTGTGTAGGTTATCTTTTAAAATGCTAGCTAGCTTTTCTTGTGTCATTAACGAGGACATTTTTTGGATAGCTGCCTTTAGTGAAACCCGTTCTTGTTGATTGAGTTGATTTCGAGTTCATGTTCAACCCGAAAAGATCCAACTAGCTCACCTTTTTAATATCAGCTCATACCTGTGCCTCACCTCCACTTTGCTGGCATCTGAGTGGAAGTGGAGCTCTGTGCCCATTATTGATCCAGCCACAGGCCCATCCATCTGGCCCCTCAAGAGTCACTCTTATCTCATCAGTACATAAAAACCTTTGAAAAATCTGTCTTCAGATATTTTTTGGCCAGTCTTGATGTTTTAACTTATGTGTCTTGTTCAGTGGTGGTCAGGTTTCAGCCAACCTTACCTTGGCCATGTCTCTCAGTACTGAACACCTTGTTCTCTGAGCACTCCATGTAGGTTGCAGTTCTGGAATTTGGCGGAACTAAAGGATAATGGGTTCCTAGTAGCTTCACATTTGATTTTTCTCAAATCTTTAGCAGTTAATTGGTGTATTTTTTCTCAACACGTTTCTTGCAACACCCTGTTTACTCTTTGCAACAAAGCATTTGATGGTTCTGTGATCACACCCCAATATTTTAGTAATTTCAAGAGTGCTGCATCCGCCTGAAAGACTTTTTTAACAATTTTTGACTTTTCAGAGTCAGCTAAATATTTTTGGCCCATTTTTCCTGAGGAAAATAAGCTGCCTAATAATTATGCACACCTTAATATAGGGTGTTGATCTCCCTAGGCCACACCCTCCCTCATTACACAAATACACTTCACCTGATTATCATGAAATCATAGTAAACATTCTGTCATGTAACCTAAGCAAACGTTCATGTCTTATCTGTTGCCTACCTTTGCTGCATGTGTCCAGTTAAAGGCCAGGCCTCCCTCACCTGTGAGCTTTTGTAGGCCCTCTTCAGCTGGCCTCCACCCCAGGCCTTAATTGGTAACAGGATATAAGCCTGGCAGTACAAGGCTGCATTGCTGATCAACGTTTGTCCGTGTTTGGCTTGTGTGTGATTGTCTCCCTGTAGTCGTTTTTTTTTTTTTTTCAATATTCTTTTTACTAAGTTTTCCATAGATACACAAGAAAAGGAAAAGTACAACATTAAAGCACAATAAGGGCTGTACAGAGGTAATTTCCAACAGTTGTGCGTATAGCAACGTTACTTATCATTGAGCAAAAATCAAACATAAGTATTAAAAGCCTGTCGCATGGTGCGGTCTGAGTTGCACCGCCCAACACTGACACCCCAGAGGGAACATGCTTTGTCAGAAAGTGCGAGGCGGCACAACCGACCATTGCGGAGACTGCAACGTTCGAGAGGCCTAAAATACGGAATACTAGTAAGGTTAAAATATAGTAGTGGATAGGGTGAAGAAAACAACCACTAATAAGGAAGAGAGAAGTTGTGCCATGTTGCCCAGCTAGTGGATAATGTTCCATCCTGCGTAATCTGCCACGCATGTGGTTTTCATAGAGTAATGTCATCACAGTTGCTCCGGATGTCATTGTAGGTTTTAGTGTAGCTAAAGAATATGATTTTCAATGTACAGTTGAAGTGGATAAGCCAGAGATTCCACCTCTTCAGGAATTGAGGCATTTGTAAGTGAACCTTGGCATACATGAGTTCCATCTCACATTGGTTGTTGAGAGCTGAGATGATTTCCGGGAGAGATGGAAGATTGGGTGTTTTCCAGTTTTTGGCCAGAAGTGATCTGGTAGCAGAGATAGCAAGATCGGTGTGGGTAGTATGGAGGATAGAAACTTTGACACCTTATTCCAGAGATTTGTCAGTTTAGGGCAGGACCACCATATATGAAAGGCTGACGCAGATTGGTGACATGCTCCCCAGCACATGTTGGGTGTCGATGGGTATATTGTGACCAATTTTTGTGGCGTGAGGTACCAGTCATGGAATATTTTTTGAGTGCCTTCCCAGTGGGTGCAACATCTAGACAGTTTAGATAGCAGACTCAAGGCGTTATACCATTGTTGTGTGGTAAATGTATCGTTCAGTCGTTGTTCCCATTTAAGCATAGTAGGAGTTTTAGAGTTGAGGTCTTATTTGGTGAGCATTCGGTAGAAGTAAGAGATGCGCTTGGGAAGTGGTGGCGATCCATTGTAGAATTGTAGGGTCTGTTTCATTGTTGGGTCTTTTGACCAGCTTACTTTTGAAAGTACAGATCGGATTCTGAGGAATTTAAGGAAGTCATTGTTCGGAATGTGGTATTGGTGTTGGATCTGCTGAAAGGAGAGTAGCATGGAGTTGTTGTATAGGTCTCCGAGTGTGGGAATCCCAGCTGCAATCCAGTTTTGTATGGGTATGTCTTGCAAAATGTTTTGCAGGGTTTGGAGAGGTAAGTCATGCAATAGGCTATGAGGTATGCCCTTGGATTGCTGTGTCGTTGCCTGCCATTTTCTGAGGGTAGCATTAACTGTAGCTAAATATGTAGCTGGTTTGTGATTAGAGATCAGAAGTGCACTGAGGACCAGCTTAGGACAGGTCGTTAGGACAGCTTGCTCTATCTGCAACCACGGGAGTGTGGAATCTGGGACCCACAAACTTTTGGTTTGGTCAAGAATTATAGCTCTATAGTATGCTATGACATTAGGAGCTCCCATGCCCCCAGCTGAGATTGGTTTGCAAAGAGTGGCCTTATTGAGCCTTGAATGTTTGCCATTCCATATGATGGAATTTAGAGTTGCTTGTAGTTTGTTGAGATGGGCTGTAAGGAATTGAACGGGTAGTGTTCGAAAGGTATAGAGCACATGTGGTAGCAGGTACATCTTAGTGAGGGCTATTCTCCCAGCCCAAGAAGCTTGGACACTGCTCAAGCCTTGTATAGTTTGTGCAGTTTGGCCAGCAGGCAGGAAAGATTAATGTTGAGTATTTGAGACGTTGGTGAGATTAGGTTTATTCCTAGATAGGATAAAGTTGAGTTTGTGGCCCAGGAGAAAGAGGTGAGCCACGCAATGTTATTTTTAAGAGTTGGGGTGATGTGAACTCCGATCATGGAGGACTTGGAGCAATTGATTTTATAAAGAGAAGCTTTACTAAAGAGGGCTAACATATGATGTAATTGTGGTAGCGACCGCGCGGGGTCAGTGATAGATACAATAACCTCATCTGCGTATAATCCAATTTTGTGTGTGTGATCTCCGAGGATATGGGGATTAGCCCTGATAGATTGTGCCAGTGGTTCCATGACGAGAGTGAATATGAGTGGTGACAGGGAGCAGCCTTGGCGGATGCCATTAGATATGGGGAAAGAGTCTGATAATATACCTGAAGTCACTACCTTGGCGCTGGGTGAGGTGTATAGCACCATGATAGCCTCAAGAAGCCTACCAGAGAATCCAAATTTAAGTAGGACAGCTTTAAGAAAGTGCCAGTCAACCCTATCAAAAGCCTTCTCTGCATCCAGGGAGATGAACAGAGAAGGCATTTTATGATGCTCAGCCCACTGAAGTAGGTCAATATACCTACGAGTCCCATCAGACGCTTGTCTGCCATTAATAAAGCCCACTTGATCGGGATGAACTAACTGTGGGATGATTGTGGATAAGCGAGTGGCTAGAAGCTTGGCATATATTTTAGTGTCTGAATTCAGCAAGGATATGGGTCTGTAGTTGGCTGGATCATCATGTGGTTTGCCTGGTTTGGGGATGGTGGTGATAATGGCCTCAAGGGCTTCAGAAGGGATTGTGCCTGTGGTGAATGTAAAGTTAAGTGATTGCAGCAGGCAGGGAGTAAGTATGGCAGAGAACTGCATATAGTACTCGTTACTAAATCCGTCGGGCCCCGGGGCTTTTTGTAGGGGCAGGGAAGCAATGGTTTGGGTCAATTCAGCAAGGGAGATAGGACCAGAGAGTGAGCTCAATTGTTCCTGAGTTAAGGAGGGTAGGGCTAGATGAATCAAAAATCTGGAGATGTCGGATGGCGTAGGAGGCATCGTCTCAGTCTTAGCTGCTAGGTTGTAAAGATTAGTGTAGAACTGGCTAAATCGGTCCACTTTATCTTTAGGGTTAGTAAGTTTACTTTTGTTGAGGGAGGTCAAATATGGAATTTTAGTGTATACTAAATGTTTCTTAAGTTGTTTTGCCAAATATGCACCAGGTTTGTTGTGGTGGGCGTAAAAATTTAGTTTCAGCTTCTTCAGTGCAAAATCAAAGTTTGAATGTAAATAGTCACTTAGATTCTTTCTAGTGTTATTCAGGTCTACTTCTAAATTGGGTGAGGGTTGCGTTTTGTGAGCTGTTTCAAGAGATCGTATTTAAACAAGCAATTTGGTATTAGTAGCGTTACGAGCCTTTCTCTCCTGGGCCCCCAATTTAAGGAGAAGACCTCTTATATAAGCTTTATGGGCATTCCAACAAACATTTGGATTTGATACCGAGTCATAGTTCATAGAAAAAATCTCTAAGTTCGGATTCGACCTCTTTCTGTAGCAGTGGTTTAGTAATCAGGGAGGTGTTCAATCTCCAGATTTTCCCCATGTGTTTGAGGTTGACTGGAAAATTTTGAAGTGAAATTGGTGCGTGGTCTGACCACATAATGTGGCCAATAGTTGCCGTTTGAATTGTTTGTAGTGTATGTTTATCTACTAGAAACAGGTCTATCCTAGAATAGGACTTTTGGGTGTGCAAAAATAGGTGTAGTCTTTTTCGGTGTCATGGAGGCACCGCCACGGGTCAAAAAGCTCCTCTGAACTGAGAAGATTAGTGAGAGCTGAGGATTGTTTTCTGGTGGGGTTGGAGGAATCAAGAGTGGGATCTACAATCTGATTAAAGTTCCCACATATGACGAGGGGGAATTGACGAAAAGGTTGAAGTTTTGTCATTATAGTCTTATAGCATTGGGCTTGATGTGTGTTAGGTGCGTATATATTAACCACAGTCATGATGCGATTGTTGTAGGAAGGATAATGAATCTGCCCTGAGTGTCCACTTCAGAGTGGATTAATTGAAACGCTACCGGGGCGCGTATTGCTATAAGAACCCCAGCTTTCTTTTTGGTGGAGTTGGCATAGAAGCAATGTGGATATTGCTTATGGGAACATGTAGGAGGTTTAAGAGAAGAAAAGTGTGTTTCTTGAGCACACATAACATCTGCTTTTAAATATAATGCTTCCTTCCATAGAAGGTGGCGTTTGAAAGGGGAGTTTAAGCCTTTCACATTAAGTGAGGATATGTTAATAGCCATTTTGGTAAATGGTGTCTCTGGTTTCAAAGGTGGCAAAAGTGTAATATGAAAGAAGACACCTGTCCTAACGCGCACCAAAGGTCAAGGCGTGATGAGCACAACACTGGGGTAAGAACCAGTAAACTAGCAAACAAAAAAAGAAAAAAAAAAAAAACAACAACACAACAATATGACAGTTATTGCTGCAATTTGTAACAATAAATTTAGGTAAGCTGTTGCTACCTCATACCTGTATTAATGAAAAGAACTGTCAACTTCGGGTTACAGAAGAAAGATGTCTGAGGGTGCTTAGCACTCTGTACTAGAACAGTGGGACTTGTAGACTATGGTGAAGAGACAAGTATAACAAACCATAGTATACTCATCTGGGACAAATGAAGATAGCAGTCATCTCGCTATAGTTCATGGCAGGACCTGGAGAGATCCAGGTGTAGGTGGGCTTCAGTAATGCTGTTGAGCGCGTGGAGGGAACCGGTTAAAGTTGTCGCTTCGTGGTTCGCGAGGTCTTTGTTGACGATGATCAGATGGTGGTGGTGGATGAGGTGTAGAGATGATTCTCCAGTTTAGTAGTCATTTGATGCCTTCCTTGGGCGTTAAGATATTGGTCGTTTGGGATTGAAATGTCACAACAAGCTTCATGGGGAAGCCCAATTTGTAGGGAATGTTGCGGTCTCTGAGGATGGTGGAGACTTGAGCGAATTCTCTTCTTTTTTTCGCTGGAGCCGCCGATATATCGGTATACAAGGAGATGGTGGAGTATGGATCGGATAGCATTTTAGTCATTCGGGCTGCCGACATAATCTTCTCCTTAACATGAAAAAAATGGATGCGCGCCAGCACGTCTCTTGGAATAGAATCCGGCAAGTAATTTGGTTTTGCGATTCTGTGTGCTCAATCTATAGTTAGGTCCAACTGAGATAATTGGGGGATGAGTTTAAGGAACATCTGCTGGATGTAGTGTGTGAGATCTGACGGCCTCACTGACTCGGGGATGCCTCTGAACTTGATGTTGTTCCTTCGAGATCGGTCCTCAAGGTCCGCCATTTTTGCTTTTAGATAGTGAAGTTCTTCCGATTGTTTGGATAAAGTTTCAGACGTTACTTCCTGCACAGAGGCCTGTGCCGCAGTTGTTTTTCAAGTGTATCTGTGCGCTACTCAATTTGATCCACTCTTGTATAGAGCGAAGATAGTGACGAGCGTAGTTCAATTCTCAGGTCTTTTTGAAGTGAAAGTAACATAATTTTTAGTGTTTGTTCAGATGGTGGTTGGTCCGTGGCAGGGTGTGCAGCTAGTGATTACTGTGGCCCCTCAGGATCAGTTGCATCTTCCCAATGCTGTTTTTTATACAGTGGGGTTTTAGATGGGGACTGAGCTGGGGATTGCGCAGCTCGCTTTCCTCTATCTGTTGGTGTGCCCTGTGGAGATGAGGTGCTATTAGTCGAACTGTCCATCTCTTCTAGCGAATTGTCCAGAAAGTGTTGGGCTTCAGACAAGTTTGGTAAAAGAGTAGGAGGAACTACTCCAGTGTTGGAATGACCCTTTTGCATGTTAAATTTGTGAAAATATTCACATATACGACGTGTCTTTTCTGTATTTTGGAGGTTTTTTTTGGTACAAACCTCAGAGACCAGCACCATATCCTGACTTCTCCTATTCAGAAGAATATGAAGCTAGAGTGCTACAGGGGGTGATTTGGAAAGTGTTGCAGTGCTGCAGAAATATATTAGAGAGTAATTCGCTTTTGTATCAGTATAGATGTTGAGTAGCAGGGAGTAATGGGTCAAAGTCATACGTGGCTGGCCGCAGTAGGAGCCCCTATGAAGAGAGGTCTGTGTTGAAGGCACTGGTCAGTTAGAATATGGGTGGTGAGTGCTACCAGGTAGTAGTGGGAGTAAGCAGTGTAACAATGTGTTACCTCCGTGCAGCTTTATGTCTCCAGTTATTCAATTAATTATTTCTTGGGTGTAGTGTTTTTTGTTTGTCAGCTACAGGATGAGGGTGCAGGTGTAGGGGCAGGGTGGGCCTTGGGTGCCCCGCTGGACCAGCACCCCAAATGACAGCACTGTGATGATAGCCTGTAGTTAGGCCGCAAGAAGGTGTTTGATGCCGCACCACTCCTTCCCCTTATGTGCTATGTCTGGGTGATGTAGGGACAGGGCGGACAGTATGCTGTATCACGACCCTGCAGTAGAAGGTAGAAGGCTGGCCGTATGTCCGTTGCTAGGCCGCAAGATGGCAGCCAGTCCTGCACTGTTGCGGCCGGGAGAGGGCCCCCAAGTGGTTCTGTGTCACTACTGTGGCCCCGGAGCTGGTGTGTAACTGAGTGAGGGGGTGTCAGAGTGGGTCGGGCCACTAGTACCGGAGGCCAAGGGTCCACTCAGCATCGTCCGGAGGTCCGCGGGTAGGCCGCAATATGGCCGCCGGTCAGGCGCCGCCGCGGCTGCTAGGTGTCCCAGAGCAGGTCTTCGTCTCCCGCAATCGTCTTCGCAGCTGCGGTCGGGCAGACACCGTGAGTAGTCTCAGAGGTAAGCCGAGCCACTGATGCCGGCAGACAGGGCACCCGGTGGGTCCGTCCGGATCCCCACTACTAGGCCTCAAGATGGTGGCCGGAGATGTGAGGCAGCGGAACCTGTTGACCGCAGAACAGAGCCAAACCGGGCTGAGCAGCAATGTGAAGGCTTATGCGTCTGGGCTGGGTAATTTTGTGTCTCACCCTGCGTGCTGCGAGGAGGATGGAGGCCGATTGCTTCGCGGGGATCAGGTATTCCTACCAAGCTGTCTTCTTCTCTTCCGATCCCGTGTCAGTTGTCTGTGGCTGATATGCTTTGAAACAGAATTGATCTGTAGCCTGAGGTATAGAAATCCCCCTGAGTTGGTACTAAGGGGGGATTTGTTGCAATAATCCACACTAGAGTTGCCGGATGTCCCAGGCTGAGCAGAGCTGTGAGATCAGGTGGCCATCACAGTCCACAGCCAGCCACGCCCCCTGTCTCCCTTTAGTCTTATCCGTGTATTGATCCTTGGCGTGTCTGACTATTCCTTCCTGCCTGGTACCTCGACCTTCGGCTTGTCTTCGGTTTCTCCTGTTTTCTGGTTGTTCTGACCCTTCGCTATTCTTCTGACTATTTTTTCTGTTCCTGTGCTGCTGCTTCCCCTCTCTCACCTGGGGCCAGCTGAGCATGAGCTAGGGGACCCTAGGGGCCACAACCTGTTGCCGATCCAGTTGCAGCCAAATCCATCCTCACCACTAGAGGCTCTGGTGAACACCCACTGGCTCTTAAACTCCGCGCCCTGGGGAAACCAATGCACTAGCTCCCTGAGTTTCAGTGTCCGTGCTCTAGGGAGCCCTCTTTCCCTATCAGCCGGTACTACTTAGCAGCAGTCAGCCATAGATCCACAACCTTGCGTGCACTTCGCAACCTTAGCATGCACTTCTGCGGTGTGATTCACACTCCTGCAGTGCGCATTCATCACCTGACCTCAGGTGCCATCACACTGATATGCCTCAATCGAATAAGCATTCAAATATATACAGCTTGGAGTTGGACAAAATGCTTAAAAATGAAGATTTAGTCAAAATACTTACTTGCCCAATAATTGTGCACACAGTGTGTATATATATATATATATATGTTCTAGTTTGATTTTTATGTGTGTTGTGATCAGGGCTCATCACCAAAAGTGTTAGCCACTGTTTTTAATCGCTGATATGCAACAATAAAGAATATTAGGATTTACGAAGTTGCTGGCTGTTTCCCTTCATTTGACCAAAATTTGTGTTGGCCTTTGTTATCTCATTACAATGGCATCTGAAAGTTGGGAGTATATATTAATCTGCAAGTACAAATGTTGTCCCTGAATTTAATATGTTGAAGGCATAAAAAAAATGGACATCACAATTTTGTTGTGTATAGGGCCTGCATAGGTGACGACTGGTCAGGGTGCCTTGCTGACCCATGTCCACTGGCAAAAGCACCTACAATGGGCACATGAGCATCAAAACTGGACAGCAAAGTAATGGAAGAAGATAGCTTGGTCTGGTCAATCACATTTTCTTGTATATCATGTGGATGGCTGTGTGTGTGCATCTTTTACCTGGGAAAGAGATGGCACCAGGAAGCAGTATGGGAAAAAGGCAAGCCGGCAGAGACAGTGAGATGCTTTGGGCAATGCTCTGATGGGAAATCTTGGTCCTTCCATTCTTGTAGATGCTACTTGTCATGTACCAACCACCTAAACACTGTTGCTGACCAAGTACACTCCTGGAAAAAGTATTCCCTGTGGCCTCTTTCGGCAGCATAATGCATATTGCACCCTGGCACGCTACAAAAATGGTTTAAGACTGGTTTAAGCAACAGGACAATGGGTTTGAGGTGTCGACCTGGCCCCAAAATTAAGAAATGTAATCAAGCACTGCCATGCCAGTACCACATCCCTAAAATGAAAATAGTAAGAAGTTGTATCTGTGTGGGGTAAACCCCGCCCCCACAGAGATGAGAAATGGGACTTTAAACGGTACTGGTTTACTCTCTCTGAATGATCAGACTAGTGGGATAATATAGAAATAAAGTTTAATGTTATTAAACAGCGTATAAAATCATCAGTATCGAAAAGACTACATAAATACAAAATCACAAAAATTGGACAATACAGTACAATGACCACAATAGGTCCACATGTTGTCAGTCGGCGGAATATAGTAGACTCCAATGACTGGTGGGTATGGGATACGTATCTGTTCTTCCCAACGCGTTTCGCCGAGAAAACGGCTTCCTCAGGGGAGATCGAGCAGAAACCAGTTACAGGTATCCGTATCCTAAGTAGGTATGACATAATTCAGTAGACATAGAGTACTGATGTATTATTTGTCTTTTACATTTATATAAGAAAATCCGTTTAACGGACACATATATCTACATCTTGTTTAGGTCTGATCATATGCATATAAGTTAATTGGTCTATATGAGACCTTTCATTTATGTTGTACATAGATAAACATACAAGGGGTACCTTGATACTTATTATGAAGGAGAGGAACACTCTGTATTCAGACCTCTGATCAAGATGCTATAACAGGTCTATGAATGCTTATCTTGCCACTGTCACGTGTGTAATGAGCCCCAATCCTCAAGCGTAGAGGCGAGGCAGCTGTATAATACAAAATCATTCATTGTCATTAGATCATATCATTGTTGGTCCTATCCAGGCCGGCAATGGTCTAGAAAGGGGTGCAACTTACAGTTTTGATGCGCCAAAAAAGAGGACAGACGGACTCCGGCTATCTGCTCACAGCATCTAATGGTCCCAGATTACTTGAGGATCGTGTTGACCTAGTCTCATAACAGCACCACTAGATTGCGTGGATGTGGGTGATATTAGACTGTCCTCCAGATCTGTACCAACCTGGGAGACAGAATATAGACCTAATAGGGAGATCCTATATCCAGGGGCATATGCAACCCCCCCCCCTTCACAACAGTCATCCCCATATCTAGACATTCAAGAGACAACACGGTCCCCCATTTGGGATCTCTGGAACTGTTTCAAAGTACCTTATATGTATGGAGTGGCATCAAGCATCCGCAGATTCATCAGCGTCTTGGCTTAGGGACAGGGAGCAGGGTTTAAATACAGAGCATTTGGCGCCAAAACGCTCTGCTTGTCTTGGCGCACCGGAAGTGACGCTGCAGTGCAGCTGCTAAAGTTCCCCGGCTCTACAAGAGCCTGAATATTAGGTCCACTCCCGGAGTACTGAACCTGCCCCTGATGTATAATGAATTGTGGATTAGTATAGGGCGGGACGATGTTCGATCCGCCTCTTTGGAAGTAATCTCCCTCCCAGTTGTCTGCAGAGGTTGTTTAGAAACCAAATACTGTGAGTGTATATGATAGATAGGCGCCGTCCGTCCCTTATGGCGACATCGGGTGTTATTAGGCGAACAATATCAGCCTTTGTGATTCTATTATAGAAAGAGGGGCCATATTAGATATTGATCGCCAAATGGCGGGACGGTGAAGGCCCAGCAGGGGCCCCCCGTGGGGACGCCGGGTGGGCCAGCGAGGCACCAACCTGAGATGGCATACCGCATCCACCCATGGGACCCACTGCTGAAATAGCCTCCCCGTCCCGCCATAGTTACCGGTATAAACTCGAGTTTGTATAAGTTTTTGTATATATATAAAAAAAAAAAAAAAAAAAAAAACATTTTTTATTTTTGTATTTTATTTTCAAATATATTGGGGTGAGTCGGATGTCGGACAACTTATTCTTACCAAGGATCACAAAAAAGGATCCAGGAACGTTGTAAACATCCAGGCATCAAACTTACAATATGTACCGGTAACAAATAACAACCATGCATATATTATGCACCAAGTCGCACCGTATTGACCACAGCCAGCCGGGGGCCACAAAGAAAGATCTATATAAATAGAATATATGACTAGATAAATGTCCAAATATAAAGCATGGGTCAGAGGTAATTCAGAGTGTTCCTATTGTTTGGCTCATCTTTAAATAGAGAATATATATATAGGTTTTATGAAGCATATGGCAGCTTCATTTCCGTGTTTTTTTGGCTAGAGGAAAGGCTTATAGCTTATGTTTTCATTGAGGCCAGGTGCTTTGGTAGCCTCCAATTGGAAAATCCATTTAGTTTCCAGTTGGAGTAAACGTTTGTCGATGTTGCCCCCCCTAGGGGGGGCTTCCATATGTTCTAAGGCGAAAAATTTCATGTGATCGAGACCGTAATTATGGTAAAGGCCGATATGACGGCTGATAGCAGATTCTAGTTTACCATTAGAGATCTCATATACGTAGTCTCGTATCCTATTGAAGAATGGGCGCTTAGTCTTACCTACATAGAAGGCTCGGCAGGAGCATTCCATATAGTAGACCACTCCTACAGTGCGGCAGTCTATTAAAAATCTCGGGGTCCAACGGGTACCATCTGGTAAATGTATAGATTTTGCCTGCCAGACCCACCTGCAGAAGTTGCAATTACCACATTTTTTTGTGCCTCGGGGAGGTTTAACCCAGGGTATAGATTCCCTAGTGTTAGCCAGGTGACTCTGAGTTAAGTGATCTCGGAGGTTCTCCAGATCTCCTTTCAATTGAGCATCTGTGGGATGTGCTGTGAAAACAGCAAGTCCGACCCATGGAGGTCCCACCTCACAACTTACAGGACTTAACCTCCCTGGCGGTATGATTATGTCAATATTTACAATGTCAAATCGGTACATTGGGTTTCATGGAAATTTGTTGTTTTATATTGTAGTCATGTAGTTCTTAGGAATAACTCACTTAAATCTGTCCAAACAAGAGTCTAGTAGACATCCCGGGAATTATAAAATTTGAAACACAAAATCAAAAATAATACATTTTATTCAATAATGTAATCAAACCAAAAACCAAAAACACTGAAATTTGTCCAAACAAGGGTGCAATATTACTAGTCACTGTAATACTGGACACTGCATATTGGTTTGAACCGTTTTTTTATTTTTTTATTTCAGGATTCTCAGCCTAGAGGTGAGATCTGGGGAATTATAGACCCCAGATCTTGCTGTAAAGTGGACCTATCATGCCTTATTTCTATTACAAGGGATGTTTTGATACCAATAGGGGCTCTTTTGGTGAGAAAAAGGGGAATCAATATTAGGTAGGTAGTCATACAGCTATGGCTGATAAATTATTGTTATGGTTTATAAAACAGTTATGGTTTTATAAATTATTTATTGGATACCAAAGCCAGTGCCAATATTTTGGCCAGTGAACTCTAATTCTCCAAATGTATGTTATATTTTTATTAGTATGATATAACCATTAAATGTATGGTACGCGTTATAGGTATGACTGCTCTCAAAGTACAAGAAAACATATTTTTAGGAGATTTTCTTTATATTTATGTCAGTTGTCTTTTGTGACTTACAATATATTTCTACATTTATGCTGCCTGTACTTTTTTAAGCGATGATGGTGCTCTTTTATTGGTATGTGAAATATGTCTAATTGCCATTTCTAGTTATAATTTTTAGGAAGTTGCACAATCGGTTTGTGTAGGTAGTATATTCTCATATCAGTGTAGGTGGTAATAAACGAGATGTCTTGGCAAAGCTGTCAGCTAACAAGGAGAAAATGTTTTTTTTTTTGTGTGTTTTTTTCTTGCTCAAGCCATTATTTTAGTAGTCCTATTTATAGTGAATTTCTAATACAGTAGTTCATGAATCATGAAAGTTTGCATATGAGCATTGACAATTCTCCAATGCACAATAGAATGCTGATGCCTTTGGATTTTTTGCAGTGGCCCTTACTCTGGGAAGCATTGATAATATTCTCCCTTGTGAAACCAAAGTAATAATATTGATCCTTAAAACGAAGGAATGAAGTATTACTTGAAAGACAATATTTAGTTTGATTCTACATGTGTTTTTTCACTTATTCCAGCAGTAACATCTCATATTACAGAGGAAGATACAAACTGTTCTGTGAAATAAAATACACTAAAATCAAGTCAAATTCCATCTGTCATTATAAAGTAATGATATGATTTTCTAGACACCTGGAAATATTTTTTTGATTAGAGGACAATAGTAGTTAAATAGGGTTAATTTAACTTTATTTCAGGAACAAAGTATTCACTGTCATTACTGAGCATCCGGTAAACATTTTTAAAAAATCCATCTTGGACAACAATCCAGTGATTCTTCATGCACTGTACGTTATTGTAAGGATTGTAGGTGAGGCCTAAACATTCTTTTGCACAAAGGATAAGCAAAGTCTTTATCTTTCACAGATATGACTTCATTAAATGAAAAGCTAATTGGTTGCAATAGACTACTGTATTTTACTAATTATCATTTTTTGGACTGTTGTACTGAATTATCATTCTTTGTACTGTCTTTATACTGTCTTTGATATGGGGCTGATTGGAGGGGTATTAAAACTCAGCATTCAGACTGCAAAATATCTTTCCAGTCAGCCTTATTTTTTGAGAACTTGCGACTTCAGAACTTGCTACTTGGATGCATTTAAATGCTATCTTTCAGTGACATCCAGAGCTAGAAAAATGGCTCACAAGAACCCCTGAAAAGAGCATGCACTGCAATAACACAGTGTTTGGACAATTTCCTCCTAGTGGACAGTGCACAGCTTTGTGTAGTGAGCTGGAAGGATCAACGCAGCACGTGGGCTCAGGATTATGACATCTTAATATTTTTAGCCAAAATCTTATAGAGCACCTTACTAGTAGCCAACACATTTCAGAGGAATTGTCTCAGGGCTAATGTTTAGAGAGAAAGATACAAGATAAAAATGCATAGTAGGTCGATCTAATTTGTAGGAAAAAAATAAATAAAAATATATATATATATAAATATATATATATATATATATATATATATATATATATACTGTATATACTGTATATATATGCTACTTGGATGAATGATCAAATAGTCTACATTTAATTAAAAATAATGAAAATGTTTCAGTTTGTGGTAACCCTCAATAGATACAGCACTACCATTTTGCATGGGATTTGTTTAGATTGTGTTATTTTGAAATATTTAGAAAATAAATATGTATAAAAATAAAATATAAGGGACGCCAAAATAAAGAGTATAAAACCTGCACAAAAATGTGTAATTCCTGCTACACAGCAAAGTTTGGCAACCATTACACCTTTACACCAACTGTTTAGACAGTTAATACAACTCAAAGTAAAATAGGGTTGCCACCTCATCCCTTTAAACCCGAACACATATGAGATACACAGGCTCTGTGGCTGATTAAGGTGGTAATTAAACTCACTTGGTGCCTTATCTGCATTAAATTAGCCTCAGAACCTGTGTAATTCATATGTGTTCAGGTTTAAAGGGATGAGGTGGCAACCCTAAAGTAAAACCACTAAAACATTTTTGTGATTTCTCCAAAGAAGACAGGGGGGCCCCCTCGCTGTGTTGAAGTCATCACAACTGTTTATTTATCCATTCAATAAACAGACTGCTCTATCTGGGAAACAGACTTATCCATCCATTTTCAGATAAACTAGTCTGTTTGTTTGTTCGATTAATAAATCATTTTTTAGACTTTCAGCATGGTGAGCAATTTCCCTTTTCTTCTTTGGGGCAATCACAAAGGCTGTTTTAGTGGTGGAAGACTACAGGGAACTTGATCCTATAATCAGTGATAGCCTAGGGGTCACAGTCTGCAGTGGAGTTAGCAATGTAATGCAAGCATTATGATGTCCCCAAGGATGAAAAACTTCATCTGGAAAACAAATTAGTTCACTCAGAGACAAGGTAGGTATACCAAAAACAGCTACAGGAATATGGCAACACCCAGCAATTCAAGTCAAAGTAGCATTGTGTAGTTGCTTGTATAAGTTTTGTCAGTTCATGTGTCTTTAACAATAAATGAAAAAAGAAACACAGAAATAAAGATATCCATTTTCACTGAATGAAAGGTCTAGACCCACTAGATTAAAGACAAGAGGCCAACTGAGCCTGGACCAAAGCCAGCACATTAGGAGCAGAAAGCAACAAACAACTCTATGTTCAAATGGCCCAACTGGCTTAGGAAATTGCTTTCATACTGAACACTGACTCCTCCTTCCCTGATTGCCCAGTCACAGAAACCACCTGGAGCGCTTATGACACAGAGGGGTGGCATGAAGCTTTTTTTGCAGTGGGAGGAGCTTACCCGCTAGCTTGACTGATATAGCAGTAGTGAACAGAGCCTGGAAAAGCCCCTACCACCAAACCTACATAGGCTTGCAAAGGTACCACCTAACTATTTCCCAGTCTCCAGAGCTTAAGCTGGCCATAGATGGATCAAAATTCAGCTAATTCAGCAGAGGTAATTCCCATTAGGGAGTAGTCAAACCAATGATCAACTTCTAACAAACATGCTTGTTGGAAGTTCTTTTCCCAACACTGATCAGTGTATTCTGACAGCAAAGGTGTCCCCGTTGTCAGTATACAATAAAACAGCTGGCAGGATTCCTCCATCCACTTCACTTGTGCGGCTGGTTGCTCACTGGCTGATCAAAAAAACTGACCAATGTATGCCCATTTTAAGGTAGTGTTGAGTGTCCTTATCTCAGGATCAGAAAATGAAAAAAAAAATGCAGGTCAGTTAATGTATTATGCAAACACATTACATTATTTAGCCAAAGCTCCATAAGCAAAGGAAAGATGAGACTCATGAGGAAAACAAAGTTCAATCTTCAGTGAATATTCAAAAAAAGGTGAAGTGTTCAAAGGCTTTCTAGATGTGTGCCTGATGGACACACCCACACTGAACTCTTCAGTCCATTTAACCCTTTCATTGTCAGAGCCATTTTTGCATATTTTTTTTGCACACATGCTTAAAAAAATATTTTAGACCTGACGATTACCTAACCCCCCCCCCAAAAAAAAAAAAAAACATGATATATTTTCTGAAAGCAGACACCCTAGAAAATAAAATAGTGGTAGTTTTAATTTTTTATTTCTCACAATATCACCACAAAGGTAACATTTCAGTAAAAAATACACAAAAGTTAAGTTTAGGGAACACAAACACAATAAATTACAATGTTTTTGTAAAATATAAAAGAATAAGTTGCACCAAGTAAATAAATACCCAACATGTCAAACCTTAAATTTGCTTTCACCTGTGAAATGGCGACAAACTTCACTACCCTATATTTTCCATTGTCCTCTATAGGACTTCAGTTCAGTATTATGAAGGAGGCCTGGTGTTAGAAGCGTGATGATTTTTTGGTAACAGGTTATCTTTAATGAGACATCCAGGGTCCAAAATACCCTGCACGTCTCCCCTGTACTCCACTGAATGTAATGCAATGCAGATCACATTGCAATACATTCATTCCCAGGTATGCTGGCCAGGAACACTGAGAGATGGAACCCAGAAGTGACGTCAAACACATTACTTTCCCTGTCAGCAACAAGGAGGGGAGGACATTTCACAGATTGCTCTACATCATCAACAGATTAAATATATACCTGATGTACACCCATACAAAAAGTTGGAAGATAAGGAAATGGACTTCCTCTGTTTAAACCATGAAAAGGGGTGTGGAGTGGGGGGAGATGGGGTGGAATATTCAGTCCCAGGACCTTTTTCTTTCTTAATCCCTTTGAGTCTCAGATCAATTTTGTTTGGGGAGATGTCTCATACCTTATGTTTTTAACTTTTGTCGTCTTCCCTTACTTATATATAATTTTTTCAGAAGAGAACTTTAAATAGAATTGTATTTCTATATTAACACTGAAAAAAATAGAAAAAAATACTTTTCCAGTACTTTTCAAAACAACATTGACACAATGTGCACACGTCCAGATATTTACCCCAAAATATAAGCCTCAAAGTCTTATGTAAAAACCACATGGGATAGCACAATGGAGCCATAAGAGGCATATTAAATAATAAATATAGCCCTCCTGGCTAAAACCAAAATATTTACTATAAAATACATTCACGTTGCCCATCCAGATATACAGGATGACCAAACCCCCACTAAATGAACACCATGATGAACATTTATTAATGAAGAGGGCAGGGTGGCTGGGAGCCACAGTCCATTTCAGAGGAGCTGTGACAGAGCGGGTAGGCAGTGCACAATAGGCACAAAAAGCGCGGACTGAGTGCCCACCAATTTAGACTAATAGCAGCTTGTTGCTAGGGGAGAAAACCCACTGTAATCACCAATGGCAACCTGCAATTAGAGTGAGAGCAGAAACCATGGGCCTTTGTACTATCCCATGGGGTCCTGCTGAGCACTAGGGTCCCTTGCAAAAGGGTGATTTTTTATGTAACATAGTGAAATAATAAAGATTAAAATAAACATTTGCATTTTACATTTGGAGAGCTTTATTCCCATTTCAAAGTTACATTGTGGTGCACACAGGGGAAAAAAATATGTTTGAATACGTTTGTAACATAACATTAATGTAAGATCAAGTTGGGTTGGCAAGGACACAGATTAGCACAACAGAATATTTTTTACATGTTTGCACATGAGATTATGTTTACTTACATGAGCATTTGATGCTTTAACCCCTTGCCGACCGCCGATCGGCATTTGACGGCGGCAAGGTGGCTCGTGAGCGCAAATCGCCGTCATATGACGGCGGCCGCGCTCATGAGCCTAGTGAGCGTGCGCGCGCCACCGGAGGCGCGCGCGCACGCTCACTGTGTTCGGGGAGGGCCAGGGAGCGGGTGCGGCGGCTTCGATTGCCGCCGGCTACCCGCGATGGCCCCCCCGAGCGGAGGAACGGAGGTCCGTGTAAGTAAACACGGACCTCTGCTCTGTGTGAAGGGGGAAGGGCTGTGATCACAGCCTTCCTGTATACGAAGGCTGTGACCACTTCCCTTCCCCAGCTAGGGCAGTCCCCCTACAGTTAGAACACGCCCAGGGAACATAGTTAACCCTTAGAGCGCCCCCTGCAGGTTAACCCATTCACTGCCAATAGCATTTACACAGTAATCAGTGCATTTTTATAGCACTGATCGCTGTATAAATGCCAATGGTCCCAAAAAAGTGTCAAAATAGTCCGACATGTCCGCTGAAATATCGCAGTACCGCAAAAAATCGCAGATCGCCGCCATTACTAGTAAAAAAAAAAAAAACCCCAAAAATGAATTCTCATCATCTGTAAATGCGACCACTTTTGCGCAAACCAATCAATAAACGCCAATTGAGATTTTTTTTTATCGCAAATATGAGGAAGAATATAAATCGGCCAAAAACGGTGAAAAAAAATGTTTTTTTTGTATTTTTTTTTTGGATTTGTATTCTAGCAAAAAGTAAGAAATTTGGGTTTTTTTGCAAAATTGTCGCTCTTCTTTTGTTTATAGCGGCGATCAGAAATGACGCAGAGGGGATCAAATACCACCAAAAGAAAGCTCTATTTGTGGGAAAAAAAGGACGCAAATTTAGTTTGGGTACAACGCCGCACGACCGCACAATTGTCAGTTAAATCGATGCAGTGCCGAATCGCAAAAAGGGCTCCGGTCCTAAAGCAGGAAATCCTTCCGGGGCTGAAGAGTAATCACAAATGTCATCCAGATCATCCAACATTATTTTTGAGACCTGGGTATTTTTATGGGAGTCAATTTTTCTTTGTTTTATGCATTTTTACAAAAAGAAAATCAATTAATTGCAATCAGCCAGCAATAGATCACTATAGCAGAGATCTACTGCTACAGGGAGATGCTAGACAGAGCAAACGTTTTAAGGGTATTGAAATCTGGTGAGTGACACAGTGTACAGCATTTGAAGGTTGCACCTTTGATGTGGTTGAAGATTGCACTGGATATTTGCACTGTAGCACAGTGACTGTGTCTTAGAAACCAGTGTTTATGCACAGCTTGTGGCAAAGCTTTGCGCCAAAGGAATTCGCACAAAAGAGCTTTTTTTGTATTTTGCACAGAATGTTTTACTTTTGTAACTATTATATGTGTGTATATATAATGTTAGTGTTTTATGAAATTTGTAGAGCACAAGGCACTTTTAGTTTTTAGCGCTTTAATTTAAAGGTACACCACTCACATTTTTGTAAATATTTTATTATATCTTTTCATGCACACAGCCATTAATGTCTAAACTTCTGGCAAAAAAAGTGAGTACACCCCAAGTGAAAATGTCCAAATTGGGCCCAAAGTGTCAATATTTTCTGTGGCCACCATTATTTTCCAGCACTGCCTTAACCCTCTTGGGCATGGAGTTCACCAGAGCTTCACAGGTTGCCACCGGAGTCCTCTTCTACTCATCCATGATGATAAAAAGGAGGACATATGGGGGAAGGGGAATATTAAAGTGGGACTTTACATGAAGCACACAGTAAAAATGATTGACCCAAAAAGTAGGAATATAATTGTGTTTATTAGTGTATGTGGGCACCATATACTCCAAAGCTATAATATTATATCAGTATAATTACCTTGTAAACATTTTATAAATGTACATAGACAGTAATTTAGCAATTACACAATAATAACGTCATGATAAATATTGTACAAAAATTAGTATTAGTACGTATACCCACACACAATATAACCATAAAATTCATAATCCTGGGGGCAATTCATTATTGTAATAAAAGTAGACAAATAATATGCGCATGATTGTTGTGACACAGCATCATAAGAAAGCTCTACGCGTTTCGTGGATATCACTCGTCAGGAGCTGATGCAGGTTAGACGTATCTATAGTATAAAAAGATATGTATATATAAATGCCCAAAAGAAGGTAAAAGAGGAGGAGCCATATTCCATCCTATCACTCTTACCTTTGGTAAAGGAAAAGGTACAAGGTTAGTCATTGCTACGAGTGGGGGCGCCATGGTCTCGTCTCGTCACCCCGGGAGCTGAGGTGAATAGTCTCTGCGGCAAGACGGCTGCAATGGTCACCAGTGTTAGAAATGAGAGTGCTGAATGATCCCCAATTGCCAGTGATGTCGTAGAGTAAGAATTGTATGGGTTTGAACAAAATTCCTATAAAAAATAGTAATAAAGCTATAAAAGATGCCACTGACAGCACAGAGAAAGATAGTGTAGCCCAACCGAATTTAGAACCAACCACCAAGAAACCAATAGTATCATAGTGAAGTTAGAATAGTATGGCGGTGTGATGAATAAACAAATAATTCATTATCAATATGCAATAGGGATGGAGGTGAATGTACGTGTGTCATCACCTCATATAGAGTCCCAATTTTTGTTCTTTGTCTTAGGCACTCATCCATGATGACATCACAGAGCTGGTGGATGTTAGAGACCTTGCACTCCTCAACCTTTCATTTGAGGATGCCCCACAGATGTTCAATAGGGGATTAGGTCTGAAGACATGCCTGGCCAGTCCATCACCTTTACCCTCAGCTTCTTTAGCAAGGCAGTGGTTGTCTTAGAGGTGGGTTTGAGGTTGTTATCATGTTGGAATACTGCCCTACGGCCCAGTCTCTGAAGGGAGGGGATCATTCTCTGCTTCAGTAAGTCACAGTACATGTCAGCATTCATGTTTCCCTCAATGAACTTTAGCTCTCTAGTGCCGACAGCACTCATGTAGCCCCAGACCATGACACTTCCACCACCATGCTTGACTGTAGGCAAGACACACTTATCTTTGTACTCTTCACCTGGTTGCCGCCACACACGCATGACACCATCTGAAACAAATAAGTTTATCTTGGTCTCATCAGACCACAGGGCATAGTTCCAGTAATCCATGTCCTTAGTCTGCTTGACTTCAGCAAACTGTTTGCAGGCCTTCTTGTTTATCATCTTTAGAAGAGGCTTCCTTCTAGGACGACAGCCCAATTTGATGCAGTGGTGGGTTGGAGGTGGGTTTGAGGCTGTTATCATGTTGGAATACTACCCTGCGGCCCAGTCTCTGAAGGGAGGGGATCATTCTCTGCTTCAGTAAGTCCCAGTACATGTCGGCATTCATGTTTCCCTCAATGAACTTTAGCTCCCAGTGCCGACAGCACTCATGTAGCCCCAGACCATGAAACTTCCACCACCATGCTTCACTGTAGGCAAGATGCACTTGTCTTTGTACTCCTCACCTGGTTGCCACCACACATGCTTGACACCATCTGCACCAAATACGTTTATCTTGGTCTCATCAGACCACAGGACGTAGTTCCAGTAATCCATGTCCTTAGTCAGCTTGACTTCAGCAAACTGCAGGCAAACTGTTTGCATCATCTTTAGAAGAGGCTTCCTTCTGGGATGACAGCCCAATTTGATGCAGTGTGTGGTGTATGGTCTGAACACTGGCAGGCTGACCCCCCCACCCCTTCAACCTCTGCAGCAATGCTGGCAGTACTCATACATCTATTTCCCCAAAGACAACCTCTGGATATGATGCTGAGCACATGCAATCTACTCCTTTGGGCGACCATGGCGAGGCCTGTTCTGAGTGGAACCTGTCCTGTTAAACCGCTGTATGGTCTTGGTCACCGTGCTACAGCTCAGTTTCAGGGTCTTGGCAATCTTCTTATAGGCTAGGCCATCTTTATGTAGAGCAACCAATCTTTTTTCAGATTCTCAGAGAGTTCTTTGCCATGAGATGCCATGTTGAACCTCCCGTGACCAGTATGAGCGAGTGAGAGTGATAACACCAAATTCTCCGTTCACACCTGAGACCTTGTAACACTAATGAGTCACATGACACTGGGGAGGGAAATGGCTAATTGGCCCCAATTTGGACATTTTCACTTAGGGGTGTACTCACTTTTGTTGCCACTGGTTACACTCACTACTTTACATTGTAGCAAAGGGTAATTTCTTCAGTGTTGTCACCTGAAAAGATAGAATAAAATATTTACAAAAATGTGAGGGGTGTACTCACTTTTGTGAGATATTGTATATTGAACTCCCAGAGCCTCTTGGATGTATCCCATTAGAACCATCTTTAGCCAAATAATTCAGCTTCCCTCCTGAAAACCCATGGTTAGATACAAAAATAACTCAAGCAAATGAATCACTGAAAAACACATTCTAAGGAACCTTTCTCTTTTAGTGCACTTTTTATGATACTAGAAGAAATTTAATGAGCTATATACATGTAGTACCAAGTAGAGTTTTCACATTTAATTTAGCATGGCATACAATTTCTTTGAAGGACATCTATAAGTGATGTATTGTTTCAAAATGGTTGAATTTGAGCAATTCAATGAAAACATTTCACATTATTAAATTGCATTGTTGTCTATCACATTAGGCAACTCAACATAACTTTAAATTTTTCTCTGTAAGACAACAATAAAAAGGTTAAAGCAGTGCTTCAGAAGACATACACAAACACAGCAGTATATTAGCAGTACAGAGTACTCTCATTAACTATAAGAGGGGGTGGGGAAGAGAAGGCTGTCGGCTTAGCAAGACACATCACAGATAGAGTTGAGCGAACCCGGACTGTAAAGTTCTGGGTCCGTACCGAACTTTGGGGTGTCCGGGACCCCGACCCGGACTTTTCAAAAAAAGTCCGGGTTCGGGTCCGGGGTTCTGGTAATTTTAATGAAAAATCTTAAAAATGCTGTAAAAAAGCCCAGGAAGGTCCTAGAGGTCTGCAAAAGGAAGGAAAATGGGGGTAAGGGTGGGACAAGTGCCCTACAAAGAAATGGGGACAGGGAAATAACTTTAAATATTAAAAAAATAAATAAAAACATAAAAAATGCAAAAATGGAGATCATCTTCAAAATGGGTCTGAAAAGTATTAATTAACATTAGAGGCCATAGAACTGTTCTAAAATCATCTTCAAACTGTGTCAAAAAAGTATAAATAAGCCGGGAGTACCCATATCACTGTTCTGCAAAATGTGTGTGTCA
>BLSH010289631.1:117079-150050 GCA_018402905.1 Glandirana rugosa
CGAACCCGGACTTTTTTTGAAAAGTCCGGGTCCGGGTCCGGGTCCCGGACACCCCAAAGTTCGGTACGGACCCGAACTTTACAGTCCGGGTTCGCTCAACTCTAGTAATGTGTGAAGAACATCTTTTCTAGGGAAAGAAAAGATGTTGTGTGTGAATAACAGATGTGCAAGCATTAGCGGCAATAAGAAAAGTGACACAGACTAAAAAGAAGTGTGAAGAACATTACCATTTCATCTACAAAAGTTAGCTGAAGATCAACTGAACTATCAAGCAAGGAATATCAAACTACAACTACTCTTCATTCTCCATCCCCACTTAACCACTTCCTTACTGGGTACTTAAACCCCCCTCCTGCCCAGACCAATTTTCAGGTTTCAGTGCTGTCGCATTTTGAATGACAATTGCGCTGTCGTGCGACGTTGTACCCAAACAAAATTGATGTCCTTTTTTCCCCACAAATAGAGCTATCTTTTTTGGTGGTATTTGATCACCTCTGCGGTTTTTATTTTTTGCGCTATAAACAAACAAAGAGCGACGATTTTGAAAAAAGAACAATATTTTTTACTTTTTGCTCTAATAAATATCCAAAAATAAAATATAAAAAAAATTATTCATTGGGTTTGGCCGATTTTATATTTTTCTACATATTTTTGGTAAAAAAAATTGTAATCAGCGTTTATTGATTGGTTTGCGCAAAAGTTATCGCGTCTAAAAACTATGGGAATTGATTTATGGCGTTTTTATTATTTTTTTTTTTTACTAGTAATGGCGGCGATCTGCGATTTTTATCGGGACTTTGATATTGGGGTGGACATGTCGGACATTTTGACACTTTTTTGGGACCAATGACATTTCTACAGCGATCAGAAATTTAAATGTCCACTGATTACTATGTAAATGTCATTGGCAGTGAAGGGGTTAACCTGCAGGGGGCAGTGAAGGGGTTAACAGTGTTCCCTGGGTGTGTTCTAACTGTGGGGGGGATGGGTTGGCAGGGACATAACAGATCTAACTGATCCCAGTGACAGGGATCAGTAGATCTGCTTGTCGCCCTCTCACAGAATGGGGAACCGCCGTGTTTACATTGGCGATTCCCTGTTCTACAGCTCTGCAGGCGATCGTGGGTCAGGAGCGGACATCGAGTCCGCCCGACCCGTGGGCACGCCCACGCAGCGTGCGACGGCCACGCGCGCCGCCACCTGTGAGTTCGCGCCGGGAGCCTGCAAAGGGGCGGACATCCATGGATGTCCACCCGGAGATTGAGATCCACGCTGTAGATGTCTTTCGTCTATAGCGCGGATCTCAAGCGGTTAATGAGGATATACCACTCTCCCAGAGTTTGTTATAAAGCTGCATTCACCAAAGAACTCTCTCCCTTAGAGCAGATTGAATATAGCTGTATGTACTATTCTGGCGTTGTACTTGTGTATCTACAGTTTTCTGGTGTTATACTTGTTTATCTACTGTTTGCTGGTGTCATGTGAGTGAGCAGTAGAGAGTGGTCTGACACTTCAGGAGTCATTCCCCTGCTCTCCTGTGCCCCACTCCCGTGCACAGTATATTGAAATATATATATATATATATATATATATATATATATATATATATATATATACAATTGGTTGAATCTACAGAGACATAGCTGACATACCATATAATTTTACTTGTGTGTAACACTTATCCAGTTATGAGAATTATTTGATGTGCTTAGCTTTACCCTGTTGAGTCGAAGTTCTTTATAAAAAAAGATATTCTTGATTTATCTTAATCTTGTGTACTCTATTACTGTGTCTCTATTTAAAGGAGAACTAACACTATGAGTAAACCCAGTGGTGGCAGATGACTCACAGAGTCAGGGAAACCAGAGGGGGATTGACTTATCTGGTGACCCTTAAGAGGGCAGCACTACACCCATATAGATATTGCCCATACTTGCCAGTGTGCACACAAACTAATACCCAAGCATGTAATCATGCAGTCCACACAGAACCCCCAGTTTGCAAAGTAGCGACTGGCTGCAAATTATAGTTCCCCCTCCACTTGGCTATTGGACTAAGCAAACAGTGAACCTGAAGACATTAACCACTTCACCCCCCCGGAAGGATTTCCCATGTTAGGACCAGAGCACTTTTTGCGATTTGGCACTGTGTCGTTTTAACTGACAATTGCGTGGTCGTGCGACGTTGTACCCAAACTAAATTTGCGTACTTTTTTCCCACAAATAGAGCTTTCTTTTTGTGGTATTTTATCACCTCAGCGTCATTTCAGATCACCGCTATAAACAAAAACAGAGCGACAATTTTGCAAAAAAAAAAAATATTTCTTATTTTTTGCTAAAATATAAATCCAAAAAAAAATATAAAAAAAAGAATTTATTCATCAGTTTTGGCCAATTTATATTCTTCCTCATATTTTTGGTACAAAAATCGCAATCTGCGTTTATTGATTGGTTTGCTAAAAAGTTGCCGCTTTTACAAACCATAAGAATTCATTTCTGGCATTTTTACAATTTTTTTTTACTGCTAATGGCGGCTATCTGCGATTTTTATCGGGACGTTGATATTGGGGTGGACATGTCGGATATTTTTTTACACTTTTTTGGGACCAATGACATTTATGCAGCGATTGGAAATGTAAATATCCACTGATTACTGTATAAATGTCATTGGCAGTGAAGGGGTTAACCTGCAGGGGCGATCTAGGGGTTAACTGTGTTCCCTATGCGTGTTCTAACTGTGAGGGGGCTGGGCTACCATGGGCATAAGAGATCTAACTGATCCCAGTGACAGGGATCAGTAGATATTTTAAATGCCCACTGGCAGAGCGGGGAACCGCCGTGTTTACATCGGCGGTTCCCCGTTCCTTCTCTCTGCCAGGTCATCGCGGCTTGTCGGCGGACATCGGGTCTGCCCGAGATGCAGGCACACTCCTGAAGAGTGCGGCGGGCGTGAGAGCACACAGCCAGTGGCACGCTCCTGCCCGCTAGCTGCGCAAGCGTGAGCCACCATTCATAGATGGCGATTCCCGCTACGCTGCCACAGTGCAGCAGTAAATATACGCGAACCCTGTTTACATCGGCGGTTCCCCGTTCTTTCCCTCTGCCAGGTCAGCGCAGCTCGTCACCATATATTACTATCACAAGGGATGTTTACATTCCTTGTGATAGCAATAAAAGTGATCAGATTTTTTTTTTAAAGGAACAGTGTTAAAAAAAATAAAATAAATAAAAACTAAAAAAATGTAAAGCACTACCATCCCCGCAAGCTTGCGCAGCAAAAAAAACGCATACGTGAGTCCCACCCGCATATGAATACGGTGTTAAAACCACACATGTGAAGTATCACAGTGATCGCCAGAGTGTGAGCAATAATTCTAGCAAAAGACCTCCTCTGCACCTCTAACCTGGTAACCGTTAAAATTTTTTAAAGCGTTGCCTATGGAGATTTCTAAGTACCGGAGTTTGTCGCTATTCCGCGAGTGGCGCAAATTTCAACCGTAACATGTATGGTATCTATTTACTCTGCACAACATCCTCTTTCACAATATACAAAACAATTGGGACTACTTTACTGTTGTCTTATTTTTTAACTCAAAAAAGTGAAATTTTTCCCAAAAAAAGCGCATGAAAGACCGCTGTGCAAATACCGTGTGACAAAAAGTATTGCAACAATCGCCAAATTATTCTCTAGGGTGTTTGAAAAAGAATATATAATGTTTGGGGGTTCTAAGTAATTTTCTAGCAAAAAAAATGTTTTTAACTTTTAACCAACAAATGTAAAAAAGGGCTCCTGTGGGTAAGTGGTTAAAGTGCAACAATGGAAATGAAAAATTCCTTTAACTATCATGCCTGGTGAGGCTTAATGTGCCTTTAAATTTGTAGCATATACAGAACATGCTACAGCAAAACTGGCATTTCTAAAGAGAAAAATTCCATTTAAAATTACTTTAACAAGGGGGCCCCCAGATCCTGGTCCCCCTATGTGAATGGGTATCAAGTACATGTAAAAAAGTAAAAACCACTAAAGACAGTTTTTGACAAAATCCTTTATTAAAAAATAAAAAAAGTGTCCCGAGATGTAATCAACCATCAATCACGGAGGGGGCGGGGCCACCTGGCTACATCACTGGGTGGCCACGCCCTTGCCTGTACAAGAGCTGTCAAAGGAAAGAGAGCACATACAACGGGTAGCCTCCAATGGAGGTGGAGCAATTTCATTTTTTCCTATTCTTCAGGTCCGTATGGAGGCGTGATTGATGGTGGAATACATCGCGGGACACTTTTTTATTTTTTATTTTTTTAATAAAGGATTTTTCAAAAACTATCTCTTGCGGTTTGTACTTTTTTACACTTTTTTTGTGAAAGGTTAGGGGTACGATGTACCCGATACCCATTCACATGGGGGGGCAGGAATCTGGGGGGTCTTCCAGATTCCAATAAGCCCCCCACCTGCAGACCCTGACAACCATAGCCCAGGGTTGTCTGGAAGAGGCCCTCATCCCCATCAACAGGGGACCAAGGTGCTTTGGGGTGGGGGCGGGGCAAAGCACCCGCCCCCCATGTTGTGGGCATGTGGCCTGGTTTGGTTCAGGAGGGGGGAGCTCACTTGTCCCCCCAAACCTGACCTGCCAGGCTGTACGCTCAGATAAGGGTCTAGTATTCATTTTGGGGGGGACCCCAAGCCATTATTTTTTTCTTTATTTTTTAATAGCCGGGTGCAGGCAATTGTAACCGCGAATCATTTTAAATGTGATTTTTTTTCTTTAGAAATTTCAGTTTTGCTGTAGTTTGTTCTGTATATGCTACAAATGCGCCACTTTACTGGCACATTAAGGAAGCCCCCGCAGGCACGATATTTAAAGGTATTTTTCATTTTCATTGTTGCACTTTAAGCATAATTGAAATTACTGCTCCTGAAAAAACAATTGTTTTTTTTAATTTCTTTTTATTGATACATGTCCCCCAGGGCAGTACCCAGGCCCCCATACCCCTTTTATGGCCAATTACTTCCATATAAGCCTTCAAAATGGGCACCTTTGATTTTTCCTATTCGGCTCCCATAGACTACAATGGAGTTCGCTGCTCGGGTTAGAAAATTTCCCTTGTTCAGGAGTTCTGCTGCGAACCAAGCAGGAGGGTGTCCGGCCCATCCCTACTGGTAAGCAAGCATTTTGTATGACTCACGGTGGATGTGCACTCGGGTTTAGTTTTATACAGCATTCCATTCACTCATTGGACACCCAGCGAGAGACTTTTTTTATCATCACCATTTATATTGTTTTTGAAGCACTACATGAACTGTTTTCATATTGATTCTTTATTGTTTCATTTTTTTCATCATTTAGCGTGGCAACTTATGTCTTATATATGGTTTAACACAAATTGTTCTGTTGTGGTGTTGCCAGTGGCTTTCACTTACTCCATTTATTTGAATTGTTCTCTACCTGTGTAATCATTTTTGTTTATTTATACTGAATTGTTCACTTTAGACTTTGCACAATTATTAATTACAACAAAATACTTATGTCTGCTATCTCTGAACACTTTATCAGTTTGACCAACCTCCAGATTTTCAAATGCTACACAGTGGAACATTAAGGTTCACTGACTTCATGTTGTACAGCAACACATTCCAAAAATCCCAAACAGCCATGAGTTCTAACAACATTTTTCTACAAAATATTTATAGCAAGAGAACATTATAAAAGGGGCCTAGCACTAGCATAAATGCATTTAGTCAGTTATAAATGTCATTTAACCATTAATAATATACATGATAATTATTTTTCTTTATCGTAGTGTATACTAAAAAAAAAAGAAGTCTATTCAGGAAGGTATTGATTACCTATGGATATGAAAGGTTTAAAGGAACCTGTAAAAGCCCATTCACACCATGCCAGTTAGTTACTGTGCAGTTAACGCACATGCTTTAACTTGCATTGTCACATTTTTTGACAAAACAGTTCACAATGCAATACAGGTGCATCAATGGATATACTTTGGGATGTCATTTAAAATGCACAGTGCACAGGTGTAAAGGACCCTTAATGGTTTTGGGTCAAAGTTTTTTTCTTTATTTTGTAAAATGTGTATGTTTTTTTAATGCCTGTTTTATATTGTTTTACTATTTATAAATTAGTCTGATATCATTAGTCATCTTGACATCCTGACTTCATTGGTTAATAAAGTTATGGATGTTTTCATTCCTGCTAGGTTAAGCATTTATAAATCTTGTATTTCTAGTTATCAGAAGCGAATGGCTGTCAATCACTACTATATAGGGAGAAAGAAGCTCCCCTTTCTGTATTATACACATGCTAGCCTTACAGTATATCTCTTTTACAACTCATTAAGGCATTATGTTTTATATCAAATATTTAAAACTTTGAATTAATGTTTTTCTTTCTTTTTTTGTAAATTTAATGCCTGAGCTCTGAGTAAATTAAAAGTAGCTTTGCATTACACATTAAATATATTTTAAGACAGTTTACTGTTGCGATTTGATGCATATAACAGAATCACTTATGTTTATTGCAAAGTGGGTCTGACAAATAAAGAAATACACTTACAGGTAGACATCAATAAGCCTGTGAAAAGCTATATTAAGAGGATCCAGATGCACTATACATCTTCCTGTAAAATGCAATATTTACTGAGTATTACTATAGCAAGAATGATATTTGTTTTTGATTCTGCCATTAGCCACTGTCAGTGCTTTCCTGCTAAAATGTAAATTATTTCTCTTGCTAGACTAATATGAGCAAAAATAATTGGCCAACATTTCACCACGTGAATCATCAACTTTGCCAATAAACAGACCATTATGGATCAGAAAAGTTTTCATAGCTACTGACCAACTATAGTCATAAATTACTGAGGAACTAAATCAGAATATTCAAATTAATAAAACCAGCAATGCACAAATTTTGTTTTTAAGTACACAGGCATGGCTGTGTCTAGGTTTAAAGGCTCATATACCCAACAAAGACGATTGTTTGTTTTGTGGTAAATATATCATTTTGGCCCCAAATGCAAACACCTTGTACTGTACTTCTCCTTCTCCTTTTTTGTTTTTCTCTTTTTAAGCCCAGTTTCACACTACTGCATTGCAGTGACGCATGTTATGTTAATTGGTGTGCTATGGCGCCAATCATTTTGAATGTCACCCAAAGCACTAAAGCAACACACCAGCACCACAACACATGGTAATGCGTGGTGTATTCTAAAAAAAAAATAGTCAAATGTGGTTTTGGTTGCACTGTGGAAGGTTGACATCCTATTACAAAATAAGCTACTGCCTTAATCAACTCATGTCAATGCATGGCGTATTGCACATAAATTTACATGCATTACCTCACCAGACATGTGTGAACCCAACCTAAACCTTTTCATGTCAAAACAATTCTCATGGGTATGTTAGGGGGGGTGGCAGGGCATACTTACCATAAGACACAGTAGGCTCATGCTTATAGGTGACAAAGGAAGAAGCAGCTCATTCCTGTACAATTATCAGGCACACATTTTATCTTACCATCAACAAAAGTAATGTAATTTCTTATAGCCTTTTTTAAACATTGGCACTGTATTTAACAGCTTCAATACTTGGCACTTTTACCCCCTTTCTGCCCAGGCCAATTTTCAGCTTGCAGCGCTGTTGTGATTTCAATGACAATTGCGCTGTCCTGCAGCAATGTACCCAAATGAAATGTTTATCATTTTTTCACACAAATGTAGCTTTATTTTGGTGGTATTTAATCACCGCTGGGTTTTTTATTTTTGCTAAAAAAAAATGAAAAAAGACAGAAAATTATGAAAAAAAGTTTTTTCTGAGTTTCTGTCAGAAAATTTTGTAAATAAGTAATTTTTCTCCTTCACTGATGTGCGCTGATGAAGAGGCACTGATGGGCACTGATGAGGCAGCACTTATGGGCACTGATAAGACAGCACTGATGAGGTGGCACTGATATGCCACACTGATGGGCACTGGTATGAGGCACTGATGAGCACTGATAGGTGACACTGATGGGCCCTGATAGACGGCACTTATGTGCAATGGATGGGCAGCACTGATGAGCACTGATGAGCGGACCTGAAGAGCAGGCACTGATGGACACAAATTGGCATCACTGATGGGCACAGATTGGCATCACCGATGGCCACTGACTGGCATCACTGCTGGGCACTGTAGGGGCTGCACTGATAATCAGGGCACTGATAATGACTGCCCTGATTATCTGTACAAGTCTCCCCTCCGAGGAGATGCCACTGACTGGCTGTCCTCTCCTCACACTCAGCCAGTGTGAGGCAAGGAGAGCCGATCACCAGCACTTTCGTGTTTACATTGGTGAACAGCCGGGTCATTGGTTCCCTACTGTGATTGGGGTTGTGCCGTTAAAGTGGTTTCCAAGTCACACTTTTTTTTACCTTAATGCATTCTATGCATTAAGGTAAAAAGCCTTTCAGTGCCTGTTTCCTCCCCCCCTCCGAATACTTACATGAGCCCTTTATTGATCCAGCACTATGCTCATCTGCAGTACCTCTCTTTTCTCTGCTCTCTCACAGGATTGGGAGTGGAATCCACTGGCTTCTGCCACTGTTTTCAAAGGAGCAGTGATTTTAATGATGTTTAAAGTGAAACAATATAAATTAAATATTCCTTTAAATATTGTGTCTGGTGGGTCCCCTTTGTCTTCCTGTAAAGTGGCGCATCTGTGCAATGTCTGGAACATGTCACAGCAATAATGACATTTCTAAAGGAAAAAATGTCACTTAAACAAGTGCCTCCCTCCTGAACCATACCAGGCCACATGCCCTCAACATGGGGAAAGTGCTTTGGTGTGTCCCCCAAAGCACCTCATCCCCATGTTGATGGGGACAAGGGCCTGTTCCTGACAACCGTTGCCAGTGGTTGTCGGGGTCCGAGGGCGGGGGGCTTATCGGAATTTGGAAGCTCCCTTTAACAAGGGGGCCCCCATATCCGGGCCCCCCTTTTGTGAATGGGTATCAGGTACATTGAACCCCTACCCATTCACCCAAAAAGTATCAAAAAGTAAAAACCGCAAGAGATTGTTTTTGACAATTCCTTTATTGAAAAAGAATGTACATCCACCGCCAATCACACCGCCGACGGACCCGAAAAATAGAAAAATAGAAAAATGGAAAAAGCTCTGCATCAATGGGAGGGCTCCCACCGACTGCTGTCTCTTTGCTTTGACAGCTGTTATATAGGCAAGGGCCGGGCCACCCGGTGATGAAACTGAGTGACCCCGCCCCCTTCTGATGTCACATGACATCAGAAGGGGGCAAGGTCATTCAGGTTGTGTCACCAGGTGGCCCTGCCCTTGCCTATATAACAGCTGTCAAAGAGATGAGACAGCAGTCAGCGGGAGCCCTCCCATCGAGGCGGAGCTTTTTCCATTCTTTTCTATTTTTCGGGTCCGTTACGCAGCGTGATTAACAGTGGATGTGCATTGCGGGACACTTTTTTAAATAACGGAATTGTCAAAAACTGTCTCTTGTGGTTTTTATTTTTTGACACTATTTTGGTGAATGAGTAGGGGTACAATGTACCCCTTGTTAAAGGGGGCTTCCAGATTCTGATAAGCCCCCTGCCTGCAGACCCCGACAACCACGGGCCAGAGTTGTTGGGAAGAGGGGGCACCCCAAAGCACCCTCCCCATGTTGAGGGCAAGCAGCCTGGTATGGTTCAGGAGGAGGGGGCGCTCGCTCATCCCCACCTTTTCTGGCCTGCCAGTCTGCATGCTCAGATAAGGGTCTGCTATGAATTTTGAGGGAGACCCCACGCCATTTTTAAAAAAAATTTTGGTGTGGATTTCCCCTTAAAATCAATGCCAGACTCCATGCCATAATTTTTTTTTTAATTATGGCATGGAGCTCCCCTTAAAATCTATACCAAACCTAAAGGGCCTGGTATGGATTTTGGGGGGACCCAATGCATTTTTTTCTTAATTCTGTCATAGGGTTCCCCTTAACCACTTCAATACACTGTGTTATATATATATATTACACTGACTGCACTATATATTCTCTACTGTATTATATACACTACATTGACTGCACTATATACTCTGCAATGTATTATATATACTATACTGTCTGCACTATATATTCTCCACATTATTATATATACTACACTGACTGCACTATATACTTTCCACTGTATTATATATACTACACTGACTGCACTATATACTCTCCACTGTATTATAAATACTACACTGACTGCACTATATACTCTCCACTGTATTATATATACTATGCTAACTGCACTATATACTCTCCACTGTATTATATATACTACACTGACTGCACTATATGCTCTCCACTGTATTATATATGTACTACACTGACTGCACTATATACTCTGAACTGTATTATATATTCTACATTGACTGCACTATACTCTCTCCACTGTATTATATATACTACACTGACTGCACTATATACTCTGAACTGTATTAAATATACTGCACTGACTGCCCTATATACTCTCCATTGTATTATATATAACACACTGACTGCCCTATATACTCTCCATTGTATTATATATAACACACTGACTGCACTATATACTCTGAGCTGTATTTTATATACTACACCAATTGCACTATATACTCTGAACTGTATTATATGTACTACACTGACTGACTGCACAGTACTCTGCCTACCTGCCTAATCTCCATTAATTTACTATATACGGCCATGTAAACAGCAGCCTTATATAGTGTGGGGCATGGTCTTAGCACCTGAGCCATAATTGGCCAAAGGCACCCTGCCTTTGGCCAATCATGGCTCTCACAGCACCTCGCACTGTGATTGGCCAAAGCATACAGGTCATTTGCATACTTTGGCCAATCAGCAGCCGTCAATGCACTGCAAAATGGGGCGCTCTGAAGCCGGTGAACTTCTATGAACAAACGAACAGCTGATGTTCACGTCGGACTTACGTTCGACTTAAAAAATCAAGTTCATCCCTAATGACAACATCTGTGAGTGGCAGGGGAGTGGGAGAATTACAATTAAAAGTAATATTTGGTTTAGCGCGCATGATGTGTATGGTAACCGTCCTAAAGAGAGCACATAACGACATCACATTGGGTCTCAATAAGCACAATATTTCAAAGCATTTTACTAAGTGTCATATTAAAGACCCAAGAGTCCAATTTGGGGGAATAGAGAAGTAGAAGATGCAATGGAGGGGGATCAATAAAATAAAATAATTGAGTAAAATTTAAACCCAAATGGATCCACAAATTAAAAACACTAGCACCAAAGGAACTTAATATAGAGTTTGACATTCATTTTTATTAATATTTTTAGTAATGGGGATACTTAGAGTGTACTTTTGCAAAATAAATGCTAGATGGTACTAGTATATACAACAGCATATTGATAATCTAATTAATTAATGTTATATTAAATATGGGTTATTAAATATGTGTTTTTGTGTTTTTTTTTAAAAATGCTGTTTTGATAGGCAGTTTTACAATATCTATATTATCTAAACATTTTAATAGAAGTAGTATTTATGTACACTGGTTAGATAGTGGTATCAAGGTAGCAATTGGGTAACCTTGGTAATAATACACACAGGGACTAGTAAAACCCATCAGATGTTACCCAGTCCTGAGTCCCTAATGAAGTCACGCGATATGATGTAACGCGTATGGCTGAATCGGGTGACATCATCACCTTGTTCCAGGAAGTAACTGGTATACACCAGGAGACAGTGGCGATATTCATTTTTAAGGCTATTGATGGTTGGATTGAATTTTAACATGTGCTTTACCTACGTGCCCCAACATTTGGTGCGCATTGACATGTGAGTGTAATGTTTTCATATTGTGGAAAGGCGATAGAGAGGAGGAAAGGTGAATGTTATGATTTGACCCTTAGGAGGAAAGACTCAGATTGACCTCTGTAACAAACAAGTCAGTATATTAAGGTGAGAGCACAGCCTGGGTGGAGAGTGACCACAAGGTGGTTGATAAAGTAATTTGTGATGAATTATATACACAGAAGGGAACTTCATAGAAGGATATTCATTTTCCAGCACAGTGGTGGATGGATATTTGAGAATACATTATTTTGCACAATATCATTATTTTTAAGTGTATATTAACCACATCAGTACTGGGCACGAAAACCCTCTCCTGTCCAGGTCATTTTTCAGCTTTCAGTGCTATCACACTTTGAATGACAATTACTCAGTCATGCAACACTGTGCCCATATGAAATTTGCGTCCTTTTTTTCACACAAATAGAGCTTTATTTTGGGGGTATTTAATGACTAAGGGATTTTTTATTTTTTGTGCTGTAAATAAAAAAGTTTGAAAATTTTGTGAAAAAATGCCTTTTTCTTTGTTTCTGTCATAAAATTTGCAAATTAGTAATTTTTCTTTGTAAATTTTGGCCAAAATTTATACTGCTACCTATCTTTGGTAAAAATAACCCAAATAAGTGTATATTATTTGGTCCTTGTGTAAGTTATAGAGTCTACAAGCTATGGTGCCAATCATTGAAAATAGATCACACCTGATATACTGATATCTCATTTCTTGAGACCCTAACAAGCCAGGAAAGTACAAATACCCCCCAGATGACCCCTTTTTGGAAAGTAGACATACCTAGGTATTTAGTAAGAGGCATGGTGAATTTTTTGAAGTTGTAATTTTTTCCCACAATTCTTTGCAAAATGAAGATTTGTTTTCATTTTTTTTTCACAAAATTGTCATTGTAACAGGTTATTTTTCACACACAGCATATGCATACCACAAATTACACCCCAAAACACATGCTGCTACTCCTCCTGAGTATGGCGATACCACATGTCTGAGACTTTTTCATAGCCTGGCCACATACAGAGGCTCAACATTCAGGGAGTGCAGTCAGGTATTCTAGGGACATAAATTACACATCTAATGTCATGACGACCTATCACAATTTTGAAGGCCCTGGAGCACCAGGACAATGGAATTGCCCACAAAACGACCCCATTCTGGAAAGAAAACACCCCAACAAATAATCTATGAGGCATAATGAGTCTTTTGAACGGTTCATTTTTTTCCAGTAGTTTTTGGAAAATGTGGGAAAAAAATGAAAATGCATTTTTTTTACACAAAGTTGTCAATTTATAAGATATTTCCAACACATAGCATGTACATAGCAAAAATAACACCCCAAAATACATTCTGTTATTCCTCCTGAGTATGGCGATACCACATGTGTAAGACTTTTACATAGACTGGCCATATACAGAGGCCCAACATTGAACTAGCACCTTCAGGTGTTCTACTAGCATAAATTACACATCTGATTTCTCAACCCCCTATTACACTTTTGAAGGCCCTGGAGCACCAGGACAATGGAATTGCCCACAAAATGACACCATTCTGGAAAGCAAACTCCCCAACGTATAATCTATGAGGCATAATGAGTCTTTTGATCATGTCATTTTTTTCCAGTAGTTTTTGGAAAATGTGGGGAAAAAATGAAAACGCTTTTATTTTTACACAAATTTGTCCATTTATATGATATTTCCAACACATAGCATGTACATAGAAAAATGACAATCCCAAATAAATTCTACTACGCCCCCTGAGTATGGCAATACCACATGTGTGAGACTTTTACAGGTGATGTTTACTCATGGGTGTGTCGGTCACTGACAGGTGATTGGCAATGGTCACTGATGGGTAACTGGTGGTGGACACTGATGGGTGACTGGCGGTGGTCATTGATGGGTAATGGGTGTCTGACAGTGATCACTGATGGGTGATGGGTCTCTGGTGGTGGTCAGTGATGGGTGATGGGTGTCTGGTGGTGGTCACTGATGGGTGACGGGTGACTGGTGGTGGTCACTGATGGGTGACGGTTGACTGGTGGAGGTCAGTGATGGGTGACTGGCAGTGCACACTGATGGGTGCCGGGTGTCTGGTGGTGGTCACTGATGGGTGATGGGTGTCTGGTGGTGGCCACTGATGGGTGACTGGCGGTGGTCACTGATGGGTGCCGGGTGTCTGGTGGTGGTCACTGATGGGTGACTGGTATTGGTCACTGATGGGTGACTGGTGGTGGTCAATGATGGGTGCTGCATGTCTGGCGGTGGTCACTGATGGGTGACGGGTGTCTGGAGGGGGTCACTGATGGGTGACCAGTGTCTGGTGGTGATCACTAATGCGTGGCGGGTGACTGGCAGTGGTCACAGATGCGTGACGGGTGACAGATGACTGGCTGTGGTCACTGATGGGTGACGGGTGACAGGTGCACTTTATCATGGCAGTCTGATCACAGGTGCACTTTATGATGACAGGTACACTTTATGATGACAGGTACACTTTATGGGGGCAGATGGGGTGATTGTTGGGTGACTGGTGCATTGGGGGGGGGGCAGGAGGGATGTGACAGTGTGTGTTTTTGCTTTACAGATCAGTAACTCACTGATCCCAGCTCTTCTCTCCTCACACTGGAAACTGTGTGAGGAGAGAAGAGCTGGTAACAGTGAGTTACCGCTCTGCTTACATTGGATGTGATCGGCTGTGAAGTAGATCACAGCCGATCACAAGGTAACAGCCGCCGGCCGACGGCTGATACCAGTGTTGGTGACAGGCAGTGTTCCCTGGGAACATGCCGCCACAGACGCGCACGTGCAGCGCGCTCCCGGACGCGCGCATGCACGGTGCGAATGGGGGATGTGCCATTTGTGATCAGCTGTGACTTCTTCACGGCCGATCACATGGTAAACAGCCATAACCAATGGCTATTCACCCCTGTCTGTGACGCGGTGTGTCCTGGGGACACGCCGACACTGACAGAGCCGGGATGCGCGTGCCCGATCGCTCGCAATCCCTGCTTAAAGAGGCAACGTCATATGACGTCCTCCCTCAACAATAGCCGTTCTGCCCCGCCGTCATTTGACGGAGGACGGACGGCAAGTGGTTAAACACCAGAGGAAGATATTTAATTTTAAATGGTTTTGATTTGTAGCACTGCATTACTGTATTTATTGAGTATAATAGTCATTTAAATTTACTGTTGGAAATTCCGTGTGACAGCAATGACTAAATTAGGTCAATTACATCACCCACGATTCCTTGTGGTATTACTGCAGCTGGGAATATGTTATTTGGCATTGGGAGTGCAGAATTTACAGATGGGGCAATTGGTCATCATGATTAGAATGGGCTACCTCGCTGGATGACTTGATTGATGGATACATCATTGGGCAGTGGCACCATGATTGATGCTGGATTTAATTATGGGACATTAATAAACCGAGACCCACTGCTGAGGGTTCACAGTGGAAAATAGTGTGGTATCTCTAAGGGCAACATCTTCTGCATGCACAGGTCTGCGCTCTCTCCAGAAACACAAATGGTGGGTGCTACACATCTATCCATGTCATATTTCTAGGTCAATATCATTTCCAAGGCCACCAGTACTGAAAGTTTTGTTAATTTCTTAGCAGAAATATTGATAAACCAAACATACCTGGGTTCAGTTGGGTTAGACTGTCCCTCTTGGCACTAACTTTTCCTTATACTAGCTCTGAGACATTGCTGATGAACTGTGCCTTATACCAGCCAATGTAAATCACATTGCATACCAGATCTATCCAAAATGGTGGCTGAAACCCATATATGCAGACTCTCTCCATATGCTTTGCTGCATGGTACTAGTGTTGTTTATTTGAATCAGCACTAAGAAGCTTATGTGGTAATAATACTAGCTAATCCACTTCAATGCTGTAAGTGTAAAGTATCACTCTTCTCTATTATACTGTAGATGGATATACTGTTTTTACCCATATATAGCATAAGAGATTAAATGAAAAAAAAAAAAACTAACAGGAAATTTAGCCTGGTTTAGTTTTAAAGCCATTTATTGAAACCACGGATCATCAGATGACACACAACTGTTACAAAAATGGTATACACACACAATACAAGTAGCACATATACATGTCTGTATAAACATGTAAATGACTAATCACAGGGTAAAATAAAACACATTGTCTGAAAAGGTCCACAAAATACATGTATTAATCATCTTTGCACAGACTCAGACTCTGAGTCACTTCTCGAAAAACATGTCTTTAGTGGTCTCCATAGTTTGCAGAGGTTTTTTCCGTTTTTTGCTGCTCATAAACAGTACTGATTGGAAATAGATCCATTTTATTTTACAATATGTTGGCTTGTTCACCTGTTACATCAAGGTACCTTTGCAGTATACTTGCAGCAAGCTTCATCTAATTAAATCATTTAAAGACTTTGGGCTAAGACTGCGTACAGATAAAAGCTGATCGCTGGGGACATAGAAAATTACATCCCCAGCTCCGTTCATAGAATTTTTAATTGGATGTCTTTCCAGGTTCTCATGGTGAGACAAGATAGCAGTGATGTCATGTCTACTTGAACCCTTGAAAACAGTATAAGAACAAATGCTGTGAGGCTGAACATAGTTTAAATGGAACGCAAAATTGCAAAAATATATTGCATTTCTCTGTCACAAAAAAAAACAATTGTAGAAATAATTTTGTTTTTGTTATTAAACAACACACTATACTGTTTGTGCTCTAACATCAAATAACATTATTATAAGGATAAAAATGTGCAATCCACTAATAACATTGTATAGTGTTTGGCATCATCACCATTACATCCTTCCTGTAGTGGCCCATGTATGCACTAAATAGGTATTGAATTTCTATATTTCATAAACAGTAAAATTATTTCTTAGGTAAACCAGCAGTTATAGATGCTCAGTGGGCCACACAGATATATAAGAATATTTGCTTTGGTTCCATTAAGAATAAAACCCTTTTCCTTGAGCACATCATGACAGCTTACTTATGATCAGCTCCTCCCCATGGCCCCTCAGGACCACCCCATTTCAAAGACATAAAGTTAGAGGTTCCCTTCTGCACAGAGTTCCTGTTTCTTCCAGGACAACTCTGTATTTGACCTCCACAAAAATTAGAAGTTAGGTTTCTGTGGAGATGTTAATTCTATGAGGCAGCGTGGCTTGCTGGAACAGGTCCTGCCTTCTTATTGAGGCCAAGCTTTTAAAAGACAATTGGAGGGGACAAGGTTTGAAGGTTGTCAGTTGAGTGACTGACATTGTGCAACTATCCACGCAAAGGGCATGTCTGAGGGCAGTTGGATCCTTGATTTTTCAGTTGCTGACCTTGTCTTTGATATTCATAGCTGAAATGAATGTACCCATGCCAGAGACCAAAGCTTGAAGGCCAGATGGCTTCAGGTTAGGAAACAGAAGAATGGAGATAAGACTTTTTGATGGATGACAAAAAAGTGTAAAAGAGTGTTTAATGGAAAATAGTTTTGGGAAGGGCGAACATTTGAACGCCGTTAAAGTCTATGGGACCCGAAAAAAAACAAAAGTGCTCATTTTAAAGGCTTATATGCAACTTATTGCCCTAAAAAATGTATGGGGACCCGGGTCCTGCCCTAGGGGACATGTATCAATGCAAAAAAAGTTTTTAAATTAATAATTTTTTCAGGACAGTGATTTTAATAATGATTAAAATGGAACAATAAAAATGAAATATACCTTTAAATAGTGTGCCTGGGGGGTCCCTTAGTCTGTCTGTAAAGGGGCACATCTCTGCGATGTTTAGAACAGTGCCAGAGCAAAATGACATCTGTGAAGGAAAAATTGACATTTATTATCGCGGCTGTAATGTATTGCCGGACCCCGGCAATATAGAGAAAAATCACTGAAAAAATTTGGGTAGTGCCCCCCCAGTCCAAACCAGGCCCTTTGGGTCTGGTATGGATTTTAAGGGGAACTCCGTGCCAAAATGTAAAAAAAAATTACATGGGATCCCCCCTAAAGTCGAAACCAGACCCTTATCCGAGCATGCAACCTGGCTGGCCAGGATAGAGGGGGACAAGCGAGTGCCCCCCCTCCTGAACTGTACCAGTCTACATGCCCTCAACATGGGGAGTATGGGTGCTTTGGGGGGGCACTGCACCCCCCACCGCACAGCACATTGTCCCCATGTTGATGGGGATAAGAGCCTCTTCCCCACAACCCTGGGCTGTGGTTGTGGGGGTCTGCGGGTGGGGGGCTTATTGGAATCCGAAAGCCCCTTTTAATAAGGGGGCCCCCAGATCACGGCCCCCCATGTGGATTAGTATCGGTTACATTGTACCAAAAAGTGTCAAAAAAGAAAAAAAACACAGGAGACAATTAGGGATAAGTCCTTTATTAAAAAATAAAAATATGTGTCCCCCCGTTGTAATCTATCATCAATCACAGTGCGCGACTGACCCAAAATTTTTTTTAAAAAAAGCTGCAACAGCTCCTCCTCCATGGAAGGGCTCCCGCCGTCTGAGCTCGCTTTGTTTTGACAAGTTATTTATATAGCGGGGCCACTAGGTAATATACGCGCGTGACCAGCCCCCCTGGCATCACATGACATCAGAAGGGGTGGGGTGCCTTGCTTACATCAATGGATGGTCCTGCCCTGCCATATAAATAAACTGTCAGGGCAAAAAGCATGCAGACAGCAGGAGCCCTCCCAAGGGGGAGGAGCTGTGCACGCCGTCTGCGCGCAATGCATTATGGGGCGCTCTGCGGTGGCGAAGTCACTGCGAATGCCCTATAATTTTCTAAATTCGACCTATGAGCATCCCTATTAAAAAGCAGCTTGAGACAAACAGGCAGAGTTGCAACAGATGAAGGAGTCCATCTGCCAGGCAGTGGCTGAGAGTGTTCAAGAGTAAAAGACCAAACAGCAGCATTTCAGGACATCACCTTTTGGATATGAAAGAACCAACAGAGTTGTATTGCATATTTTATTACAGCAGTGAAGCAGGTTCTTGACTGTTAAGAGTATCCTTCCCAGACTCTGAAGAAATTGATGAACTATTTATCTAATCTGAAGACGGTTTAACCCACTTTTAGTTTAAATAGTTTTTATTGATTTTTCACATAAAGCAAGTAAAACAAAAGGTAGGAAAGAAAGCGACATAAATTAAAACAGTCAGATATGCCATACCAATAGATTTTGTCAGGGTGATCACATGTCTGGTTATTGTTGTCTTATTTAAACAAAACATAAGAGACAGGGCAATATTTACATGATATTTATAGCTTATTTTTTTACGGGGTGCTATCCCATACCCCAGCCACCCCTCACGGGATCTAACTGTGGCAGGGGCAAGGGGCAACCACACCCGCCTTTAATGGTTTTAGTAATCATTTAAATATTTTTAAATATAGGGTAAGTCATTGCACTGCATTTAAGGTATAAAGGTTATAAATTCTTAAGACTTGAATACGCTTGCATAATGTATTGTATTTCCAACCGGAAAGTGAGACCTATGATTTAATTATCTATTACAAAAAAGTTTCTCTTCTAGATATATGCATAGATGACAGAGGTTAAAACAATGAGAAAATAACAAAATAAACCAAAAACAGTGTTGAACATTACCACCAAGTTATTCGCTTTGAGTCCTCATTAATCCAAATGTTGGATTAGAGATAAAGACTTACTAAGAAGTTTCTGGAAATTTGGATACCCATGTTTGCCAATTGCCTAAAAATTGAGAAATAGACTTGGAAGAGTGTGCAAAGAGTTTTTCTTAGGTGTATTGGCTTTTAACTGTCTATTACATCTGAAATGTTAGGTGTGTTGAGAGTTTTTCCATTGTGTTGTGATAGCCAAGTGGGCTGCTATCAATATGTGAGTCATCACACATCTATGTTGGACCGGGACCTTTTCGATATGCAAATTTTAAAGTGCTTGGGATGGTTTGAAGTGTAAAATGACTCCAGTGACTGTTGCCATTAGAGGAAAAACTGACTTCCAGAAACTTCATAGGCTTTTGCATCCCTATATTAAATTTATTAGCGTGACTTTGGAGCCACATTGCCTCCAGCAGTAGTTAGAGGTATCCTTGAAAATTTGTGATAGCCTCACTGGGGTCAGATAGCTCCTGTGCAGGAGTTTCAAAGCTTGATCCCAGTGATTCACACAATGAGAATATTTATAACTGGATAGCTTTATTCCATATAGGTAGTGTGAATTTCCCATTGAGGTCTTTTTCCCAATTTAGCATACAAGATGATTTAGTAGCAGTTTGATTGCCCTGTATTTTCAAATAGAACCAGGACAGTCCTTTCGGCTTGTGATATGACTTTGATAAATAGTCCCATGTATTGGATTTTACATTGAAGGTCCTGGTTGTTAGTACAATAATGTCTTAGTTGGCCTTCAGTATAAGAGGTAGCTATTGGGTGATTTAAAATTAGATCTGGAAACGAGATATCTTTGCTAAAAGAGTCACTTCTAAGTCTTAGATAAGTAATGAGAAGCTCATATGAGCCTAAAGGGAGATCTTTGTGAATCAGAGATGTATTGTAGGCTTGTTGGTCATGGAGCACGCTCCCTGCACTAAGTGTGGCATCGATTGAAATGAATGTTGGGCATACTAATGATTTCCGTGTAAGCTTCTTTAGCAGAAGTGCCGTTAAGTCTCTATGGGATACCACAGCCCTTTCAATGTGGACCCACAATTTTTCAGTATCTTGGTCAAACCAAGCTTTTAATTGGTCTAGCAAGGCTGCATAATAATATTTCCAAATATTAGGGAACCCTACTCCTCCTGCATGACATTGTCTAAGTAGCAGTGGGAATGAGAATTTAGCCATTTTACCCTTCCATAGAAATTTCTGGACAGTTTGTGAACTGTAGAAAAGAAAGATACTGGCACGCATATGGGGATGGTATGGAAAAAAATAGATTGGTTTTGGCAATAGCGTCATTTTTAAAGCAGCTATTTTCCCATGCCAGGAGAGTTCATGCATGGATATATGCTCCAGATCTCTTTTAATTGTGTTTAATAAATCAGGATAGTTACTTTCGTAAGATCAGTGGGGAAGGAAAGGGTAATTCCTAAATACTGACGGTCTTATTAGCCCATTGAAACTGAAATTTTGCTTTTAACTTATTCAGAGCAGTGGTAGATATAAACATAGGTAATATAGAATACATTGTTACATTCAGTTTGTAATACAACACAGATCCAAATATTTCCAATATATGCTGTACCTTCGCCAGAGAAGAAAGCGGATTTGTTAAGGTCAGGACCACATCGTCGGCAAATAGGCTGATTCTGTGGTCTCAACCTGCTATTTTGATACCTTTAATAAATGTATCCATTCTGATAGCTTTTGCAAGAGGCTCCATCACTAAAGAAAAAATTAGGGGAGACAATGGACACCCACTGTTGGGTACCATTTGTGATGTAGAATTTCTTGGACATGGCATTAGATGTGTATACCCTTGCAGTGGGGGTTGTGTAAAGTGCCAAAAGCATTGAAAAAATGGGGCCATTGAATTCAAATTATGGAGTGTCGCTCTCAGGTGCCCCCAGTTAACCTAATCGACCGCTTTTTCAGAATCTAGGGTCAGGAACACCGTTGGTACTTTACGAGACTCTACCACTTTAAGTAAGTTATACATTCTACGTGTGCCATCTTGGGCTTGGCGGCCCTTAACAAAGCCTACTTCATTTGATTTTATTAAGTAAGGGGTTATGTCCACTAGTCTTCCAGCAAGAATTTTAGCATATATTTTCAGATCACAATTTAGTAGTGATATAGGCCTGAAATTTGCAGGATTGTCCGGTTTCTTCTCTGGTTTAGGGAGGGCCACTATAATGGCTCAGAGCATCTCCTCAGGAAAGGAAGCAGAGGCGACTGCCCTATTTAAGAGTTTTTGCATATATGGTGTTAGTGTTGTTTGGAAGGCCTTATAGTATCCGACTGAGAAGCCGTCAGCCCCTGGGGATTTATTAAGAGGTAATGATTGAATAGCCTGCTGTATCTCCTTGTCAGTAATGTCATTATTCAAAGTTTGTAGCAGTGTTATCTAAGGATGGCAAGTTGATGGAGCTTAGGAATTTATTTATGTCAACCTCCATGGGTTGGGGTGTAGAGGAGTCTGATTGTAAGTTGTACAACTTTTCATAATAATTACAGAAGGTGTTAGCTATACCATTAGGATGGTGTACCAACTTATCCTTGCTTGGGTCCACTATATAGGGTAGTTTCACACATTGCTGTCTTTTACGTATATATCTAAAAATTTACTAGCCCTATTCCCTTGGGTATAGAATGTTGCTTTAGATTTCTGCAAACATTTCTGGTGTTCAGAGATCATAAACAATCTTATATCCTGCCTGCATTGAGCCATAGTAGTATGAACGTGAGAGTCGGGATTCAACTTATGCTGGGACTCCAGTAACTTAAGTTTGTCTAGTAATTTGAATAGAGTTGAGCGCACCACAAAGAAAATACATTGGTGTCAATTGCGTCATTAAAGCGGAGTTCCACCCAAAAGTGAAGGAAGATGACCCCGCGATATGCCACAATTGGCATGTCATTTTTTTTGGGGGGGACTGGGGACCCTGTTTTCACAGGGTTCCAGGTCCACATCCTCTCTTAGAGCCACGGAACTGGAAGGAAGTTCACCCCCCTTCCCTCTCGGCAATCTGCTGGGACACACCACTGGTCCCAGAAGATACGCTGGCCATTCACAAGGTGCAGCGCAACTTGCGCATGCACAATGTGCACCCAGTGTTGAAGCCAGAGCCGGGCGCCCATACTTGTGATGCCGGCACCACTGTGGAGAGGGGGAGAAGAGCGAGCCCTCGGTCGACCGCATCGCTGGAACCTGGGACAGGTGAGTGTCCGATTGTTAAAAGTCATCAGCTACACTTTTTGTAGCTGCTGACTTTTAACTGGGTGGAACTCCGCTTTAATTTCAAAAAATTATTTGATCTGACCATGCATCCTGTCCCTAAGTGCTGGATTTTGGAGTATAGTGAGGTTGTCCCACCACAGGTGTATGGATGCTCCTTGATGGTGTTGAAACACGGCGCATGGCCATACCAAGTAATAGAGTGAATTTTCACTGATATAGCGTTTTGCAAAAGTGGTAGCTCAGACAGAAAAAAGTCTATTTGGGAATAAGCCCTGTGTGGTGCCGAGTAAAAAGTATAATCCTTTTCTGTCGAATTAACCCTACACCACAGGTCATACAGGCCAGAGGAATGCAAAAAAGGCTGTAGCTCACTCCTTGAGGCGAGATGTGGGGTAGAGCAGTCCAGGTACTTGTTCACTACACAGTTAAAATCCCCACAGTATAATAGAAGGCCTTTCTTAATTTTGTCCACTTTCTTTTTAGTAAGCGGACAAACGATAATTGGCCAGTGTTAGGGGCATAAAGGTTTACAAAAGTATAGGGAACATTGTTCAGTTCTCACACTAGTATGAGATATCTACCTGCTTTATATTGAATAAGATCATGTAGCTAGAAAGCCACCCCTTGATTTATAGCAATTAAGACTCCACATTTCTTCTTAGGGCCTGAAGCCGTAAATAGCTGAGGAAATTGTTTGTTCGTGCATTTGGGTTTTTGCTCTGCAAAATGTGTCTCCTGGATACACAGGATATCACTCTTTAAAGATTTAGCCTCTTGCCACATAGCGCGCCTTTTAAAGGGGCTGTTTAGACCATGGATATTCATAGATACAATTTTAAGTTTCATTTTGTCGACTAAAGAAAGGGTTATAGCAGGGTAGATGGTAGTCTCCTGAGATTTGCAAGTAGTGGGCCATACCTGACAGTGACGATGAACCACAGTTCTTGGTGCAGGCTAGGCATCGTTTTGGCTGGTAGTGATGATGGGTAATATCCAGATAGGTAACTTCAATTCTTCCATTTAAAGATGCAGGTGGTGAAAAAAAAGGAAAACTTCAGCAATGTCAATAACAAAAAAAAACAGATTAAGAAGTAGTTTAAACAGTTTTCAACGTGCGAAAGACTTTGCATAGGAGCAATAGGGGTACAGCTCCGATAATCCAGCTTCCACTTCTGTGTATAAGAAGAAGTTCAGCCCTGGGCCAGGCCTAAGGTTGGAAGGTATGCTTTTTACTTTCATGCTGCGTCAACTTACCTCCACTCGGGAGAGAAGCGACCTGGAGACGATTTGGACAACTTCTTAGTCAGGTGCCATCCTTCTTCTAGGGATCTGACAGCAAAGGTACGGCCATCTTTGATTATGAGAAGCTTGGTTGGAAAGTCCCAGGAGTAGGACAGATGATTGTTGAGCAACAATTTGGTGAGGGGGACTCATTTTTTCCCAGCCATCATAGTGTACTGTGACAGGTCATCATAAATAGCTGTTCCCGTGTATGGATCTGGTAATGGAAAATGCAAATGCAAAACGCATAAGGCCGTCTTTCACATGGAAGAACTGTATACAGGCAATGACATCCCGTGGGATTTTGTCAGGTAAATGTTGCAGCTTGGGTAGTTTGTGAGCATGGTCCACAGTAATTTCACCAGCCGGCAAGTCAGGCTGCAAGGAACTTCTAGGGCCATTGGACGGCATTTGCGCAGGCGCACGTGCACGCGCGCATGCGTCGGCAATGGCGCCAATAGCGGCCATTTAAGGAGACAGCACCAGGAAGCAAGTGCTGTCCGTTTTACAGCATTTGTGTGTTCCTGAAGTGACCTGTTATCCTAATTGTCTGTTTCTGTGACCTGGCTTGCCTTGACCCTGCTGTTGACCTCCGCCTGCACTGACCTCGGCTTTAATGACCACTCTTCTGTCTGCTCCCTTGTACCTCACTGCCTGCCTGTTAATGAACTCTGCCTGCACCTGACTACTCTCCAGCCTGATCCTTCTGTACTGCTCCGCCAGCCTGTTACCGGCCTGCATCACTACGTTTCTGCTTGCACAAGCTCCACATGGACCAGCACACCACCACCAGGGACCCAGTCCAACTCTCGTGCCTCCCTGCACTCCCGAGCCCCTGTCTACTCTATCAGGGGTTCCCGAATCAAGGTCGTAAGAGGGGATGCCCACTGCATTAGTCAGACTCCACCACCAGGTACATGACAGCAACAGACAGCCATGTCTGAGTCTGTGCAGGGGCCCTCTCCAACGAAGGATCTATGCACCTACCTGACCGGACTTACTCAAGCAATAAAAAACTTACAAGAGGGATACACCCGAATGGAAAGTAAAGTCCTGGAACTTTCCATGTCGGCCGCACCAAGCTCCGACCAGCCGGCGGGTTGTGCCATCATCACCCTACCCACCGAGCCAGAGGTGCCATTACCTGAACGGTTCTCAGGGGACCGTAGGAAATTTCGGGGTTTTCGCAGAGCCTGGAACTGTATTTCGCACTGCAACCCCGCACCTTCTCCTCGCATGCTACAAAGGTGGGGCTGGTTATCTCTCTCCTATGGGATGAACCCCAGGCATGGGTCCACCGTCTCCTGGAACAAAGAGTCCCTGAAATAGCTGACCTGAACCTCTTTTTCCAGACCATGGCGTTGCTCTATGAGGACCCCCACCAGGCCGCAACCACGGAGGCAGCTCTCCATGCCCTCCAGCAGGGTCACCGCACGGTGGAAAACTACATTGCGTAGTTCCAGTGTTGGGCTGCTGACACAGCATGGGATGACGCGGCCCTCCGCTACCAATTCCGGTTGGGCCTGTCTGAGCCATTGAAGGATGAATTGGCTTGAGTGGGGACACCCCAATCCCTTGAGGCTCTGATTGACCTGGCCATCCAGGTTGACCGCCATCTGCGGGAATGCAGGGCCGATCGTTCTGCAGGAAACCAGCCAGAGCTCATGCGTACTGAGCACCAATGCACACCACTTACCCCCGAAGAGAGATACAGGTGTCTCGGCCACAACCTGTGCCTGTATTGTGGAGGTTCTGGGCATCGTGTCCGGTCCTGCCCAGCTAAGGGTCCCATCTCCCCCGAGGGAGTGGTCCTGTCCTTGCCTGACTCATCTGGTGCTTTCCCTGTCTCTACAACTCCCCAATGTAAGTATCCAAGTCCCAGCCATCCTGGACTCAGGCGCCTGCAGCTGCTTTGTGGACCTATCCTTTGCAGCACAGCACCAAATTCCCCTTAGACCCAAGGCACCCCAGATGGTCATCTGCCTGGCCAACGGATCAATCATCAAGTCGGGTACAGTTACCCATGAGTCCATTCCCCTCCTCACCAAGACTATCACTGGCCATTCTGAGTACCTTCTCATGGATGCTATTGAGTCCCCGCTTTTCCCAGTCATCCTAGGCCTCCCATGGCTGCAGGCACACTGCCCCAACATTAACTGGGCCACATGGGACATTCGGTTCACGTCCATCTACTGACAGCATCACTGCCTACAGCAACCCTAGAAGCTTCCTTCCTCTGTCCTATGTCTGGATCCTGGCCCTGACCAGAAAACCTGAGAGGCAGTCCCCTCTGGCCTATCACGATTACCTGGATGTATTTAGTAAGAAGGGGGCAGACAAGTTGCCACCTCACTGGACCTACGATTGCCCCATCAAACTATTGCCAGGTGCAGAAGTACCTTTCGGCAGGATTTACCCACTTTCTGAGGGAGAGCTAAAGGACCTCAAGGCTTACCTGGATGAAAATCTAGAGAAGGGTTTTATCCGGCCATCCACGTCCCCTGCTGGAGCGGGAGTATTCTTTGTTGAGAAGAAAGACCAGTCTCTGAGACCGTGTATAGACTACCGGGACCTCAACAAGATCACCATCAAAAAACGCTACCCCTTACCCCTGGTACCCGAGCTGTTCCAGCGACTGGGCACTGATACCATTTTCTCCAAGCTGGACCTCCGTGGGGAATATAACCTTATTCGCATTTGAGAGGGTGACGAATGGAAAATGGCCTTCAGAACGAGATTCGGCCACTACAAATATCTGGTGATGCCTTTCAGGCTTTGCAACACCCCGGCCACCTTTCAGCACCTGGTGAACGACGTGTTCAGGGACTATCTAGACCAGTTCATCATAATCTACCTGGATAACATTCTCGTCTTCTCATCATCCCTGGAAGAACACCGCAAGCACGTTAAGTGTGTCCTGGGGTGCTACGACAACACAGACTATATGCAAAGGCCAACAAGTGTATGTTTGAACGCTCCAGCATCCCTTTCTTAGGCCTCATCATCTCAGTCTCAGGGGTTACTATGGATTCACAAAAGGTCTTTGCCATCCTGGACTGGCCCGCACCAATAGACAAGAAAGGGTTGCAACGGTTCGTAGGCTTTGCAAATTTTTACCGGAAGTTTATTAAGGGGTTTTCCGCTGTGATTGCTCCCATCACTCAGGCTCCCACTTCCGGTGGACTCCTGAGGCTCACAAGGCCTTCCTGATGCTCAAAAAATTATTTAATTCTGCTCCAGTCCTGAAGCATCCGGATCCAGCCTTGCCCTATATCCTGGAGGTGGATGCCTCGGAGACCGCTGTGGGGGCAGTTCTGTCCCAGAGACAAGGCCCCAAGGCTTCTTTTCACCCCATCGCATTCTTTTCCTGGAAGCTCTCACCACCAAAGACCAACTATGACGTTGGGGATCGAGAGCTGTTGGCAATCAAATCCGCCTTGGAGGAATTGCGGTATTTGTTGGAGGGAGCCGCACACCCTGCTCTGTTCTTCACAGACCACAAGAACCTTGAGTACCTCCGGACTGCAAAAAGACTCAAACCCCGTCAGGCACGATGGGCACTCTTTTTCTCAAGGTTCCAACTTCACATCGTCTACAGGCCTAGGTCAAAGAATACTAAACTGGACACTCTATCCAGGATGTTCAATGACTCTGGAAATCCGGCCCCGCCAGACACCATCTTCCTTCCTAGAGCTCTTGTTATCGCAAGAGGACTTGCTATCCTGGCTCAGGCGGGCTCTAACCAGCTTCACCACACCACCTGACCCTCGACTGGTACTGAAAGATGGGCTGTGGTGGTACCGTGGCAGAGTCTTCATACCCGAGGGGCTTCGCCTAACCATCTTTAAACTTTGTCATAATCACCAATTGGCCAGGCACTTTGGCAGTCGCAAGACTCTTGAACTTTTGTCACGCTCCTTTTGATGGCCCTCTGCTGACGAGGACTGAAAGAAATACGTCAGCGCCTGTCCAGTCTGTGCCCAAAACAAGACAAGTAGGGCCAAAGCCTGGGGTCTACTAAACCCACTTCCCATTCCCGAGCGCCCATGGTCCCACATATCCATTGACTTTATAATCGAGCTGCCTCTCTCTGCTGACTTCAACTCCATCTTTGTGGTCGTGGATCGCTTCACTAAAATGGCCCATTTTATACCCATGAATGGTACCCCATCTGCTACAGAAACAGCGGAGGCCTTCATCAAGGAAATTGTCCACCTCCATGGAGTCCCCACCAATATAGTTTTTGATCGTGGAGTACAATTCACGTCTCAGGTCTGGAAGGCAGTATGCTCGGGCTTGGGAACTGAACTGTCATTCTCGTCTGCCTACCATCCGCAGATGAATGGCCAGAGAGAGAGGACTAACCAAACCCTGGAGCAGTACTTCCATTGTTACTCCTCATTCTCCAAGGATGATTGGGTCTCACTGTTTCCGGTAGCCGAATTCACCTACAACAACACGGTGCATTCGGCCACTAAGCAGTCTCCGTCTTGGGCGAATCTTGGCTACCATCCTGCATTTCTACCCAGCGGTGCCCATGGCCCAAAACATCACTGAATTCTTGGAAAGAAACAACCAACTGCTACAGGAGACACTATCCCGGACCCAGGAACTTAACAAGATTACCTTTGACAAAGGGAAGCGGGGGGAATTGGACCTGCAACCAGGCGACCGAGTTTGGCTGGCAACTAAAAACCTGAAACTCTCCCGCTCCTCCAAAAAATTAGGACCAAGGTTCATTGGGCCTTTCCCCGTGAAGAAAAGAATCAACAAGGTGGCATACGAGCGGACCCTTCCTACATCCATGCGAGTCCACCCTGTGTTTCAAGTCACGCTACTGAAGCTGGTGACCCAGGATCCCTTTCCGGCACGGAGAACATCTCCACCGGGGCCAGTTCTGGTGGATGGAGAGGAGGAGTTTGAGTTGGAGGCTATTCTAGCTTGCAGGAAGAGGGGAGGATCAACCCAATTCTTAGTCAAGTGGAAGGGGTATGGTCCCGAGGAGAACTCATGGGAACCCGAGGATAATATCCACGCCAAAGAGCTTATTGAAGCATTCTGGAAGAAACACCCAGAACTGAGAGCCGAATTGGGCATCCGAGGCTGCCCCTTGGGGGGGCAATGTAAGGAACCTTCTGAGGCCATTGGACGGCCTTTGTGCTGCCGCACGTAGTGTGTGCGCGTGTCCATGGGCGTTCGCGTGCGCTTGTGCGTGTTCACGCGCTCCTATGCGGCCATTTAAGCAAATAGCACCAGGAAGCAAGTGCTGTCCATTCTACAGCGCGTGTGTGTTCTGGAAGAGACCTGTTATCCTGATTGTCTGTTTCTGTGACCCGGCTTGTCTTGACCCTGCTGTGGACCTTCGCCTGCACTGACCTCAGCTTCCATGACCACTCTTCTGCCTGCACCCTTGTACCTCACTGCCTGCCTGTTAACGAACTCTGCCTGCACCCGGCTACTCTCCAGCCTGATCCTTCTGTACTGCTCCGCCAGCCTGTTACCGGCCTGCATCACTATGCTTCTGCTTGCACGAGCTCCACACGGACCAGCACACCACCACCAGTGACCCAGTCCGACCCTCGCGCCTCCCGAGCCCCTGTCTACTCTATCAGCGGTTCCCGATTCAGGGTCGTAAGAGAGGTTGCCCACTGCATAAGTCAGATTCCGCCACCAGGTACGTGACACAGGCATTAAGGTGGATATAAGTTGCTGCACGAATTGGCAAAGCTCGGCGGGTGGGATAGATTCCGCCACTACATGGAGTTTGTTGTGGGACCTGTCCTTTTAATCCGCCTTCTTGCTTTTTAGTGCCTCTAACTCGTCCTGGGCATCTACTAGCTCATTGTGAGCGGACGCAAATTCTGCCATTTTTTGTTCCACGTGATGTCCCCCACTGTCCCCCACTTCAGCTACATCTGCTTTAATCTGTGTAACACATACCATGATGTCTCTATGCATTGACCCACACAGTGACACCAACATTTCTTTCATTGTGGTGTCACTCAGTGGCTGCCTAATAGTAGAAGAGTCATGGATTTGATCATAGAATTCGGTCATGCTATCTTGTGAAAAATCCCTCTCCTTTCTTTCCCCTGCATAGGTGTGTGAAGAGGATCTTTTTTGTGCTGACTTCTGCGGGCTGTGAGCTGGGGAATTCCCTACAGAGGATTTGATGCTACTGCCAGGGGAAGGGGAACTGGGCTCATATCTGTTTTCCTTACCCCTCTTACCTCCATGGGTGCTGGCAGGGCCGCGCTGGCTCATAGAGGCCTCGGTGCCATCTTGGGAGAGCGGCGTGTTCATCGCTGTGAAGAAATCCATCATCAATCCAGTTGCACGGGCGACTACTGGGTTTTCTCTTTCCCATGGTGGCCGGTGTTATAGTGGGGTATTTTGGGACCCGATCCAGGCAAACTGTGCGGTCCTGTGTCGCTTTAGCTGCTGTGGGAGAGCTGGGGGAAGCGGAGCTCTCTTCTCATACGGCCATCTCCCTTGGCTGCTGGCCACGCCCCTGGTTTAACCCACTTTTATGGTGATGTTTGAGATCAGGGAAATGATTGAGGAGAAATGGGGGAAGCCAGACAGGAAATCAAGACTGCAGACATTTGTATTAATTTTACCCAGATGATTAAGAGATGTGAGATAATACACTTTAAGTGCTTGTAAAGGTAGAAGTTATTTTTCTCCTTAATGCATTCTATTCATTACCTGTGTGTAAGTGTGCAGCTCTCCCCCCAGCCCCCCCCCCCCCTATACTTATCTAAGCCCATTCGCACTCAAGTGTTGTGCTTAAGAGCAGCAGCTCTCTCTGCTCTCTTCCCCACAGGGCAGATTGAAAGCAGTAGGAGGCATAGCATTCTGCTGCTATCTGTCAAATCCTTTGATGAGAGAGCAGGGGTGGGACAGGGCTGAGCCGCACTGTATGTGTCAATAGATGCAGACATTGTGGCACAGGATCAAGCTTTCTATGGTGGTACACTGAAAAGAGGAAGAGTCAGGAGCACTGGCTGTGGACTCCAGAATAAAGGAATCCGGGCTGCTCTGTGCAAAACCATTGCGCAGAGCAGGTAAGTATGACATGTTTATTATTATTTTTAAATTAAGTGTACAAATACGTTAAGGTTGATGTGGCATTGCAAAGGCTGGCATGACACGTCATCTTGCCCTTAGTTTACTATGAATTTTAGGAATGTGATGGATAGAAGATTGGATGTGAAATATAAAAAGATTTACATGACAGCAAGCTGTGCCTGTCAGTGGCTAATTTTCTGGCAGAGGCAGCAATGGATCTAGTTCAGTTGTTTGCTAGAATGATAATGATAATATTGGTGTTGACCAAAGTAGTCTTACGGGTGAAACATTGGATGACAAATTCCACTTTGCTTTAGGGACTCTGCTCTGTGACTTATACAGAAAAAGTACTATTTGACAAGACCTTTGAACGGGCTATAAACTGGGTCCCATGTGGAAAGTCAGGATTGATTATACAAGAGAGAAGAAAGCAACAGTGTCTTTGCTCAGGGATGAGATCCAGGAAGCATTTTTCTGTTAAGGAAATTATCGAAGAAGTTCATACTAGAGTTGGATCTGAAATTTTTAAACTCTTTCATTAAGCCAGCAAATTTTAGATGGAGTCTTCTGTGACTATTGTCACAGTTGTGCAACCAGATTGTGTGCCTTCCATTTGGTCTCAATTCAGCTCCACATACCTTCTCAAAACCTTTCCTGGTGTGGTGGCCTTCCTTCAGTTGCACAGTTCAAGGACATCAATTAGGGCCTCAAGCTGATGGTTGAGAACATTGTCAGAAAAGGTTTTAATGACCACAGAACACATCTCCCTGTATTATGGTGACAGCAAGGGGCGAAGTGGTCTGTAGCATTAACTCATCTACTGTTCTTGGGTTACAATGCTGCTTTTTCTTGAATGCAGTATGTTAAAATTATGTGATGGGCTAACACAAACTTAAAACTCACTTACATAATTATATATACATCTGATCACAGATGTATATATTTATGGTCGTGGCCCTCTGCCCGAAGATAGATGTGGATCACATAAACAAGCGACAAGACTTACAACATAAATAGACCTGAGGTGTGCCCTGGTCATCTGGTCGGTATGCCAAGCGGAGGGAGCATACCCTATATAAGTAATGGAGATTATGGAGAAGAATGTGCTGAGAAGTGCCCTAAAAAGGGGATGGGAGGGAGGGTATCGCAAACTGGAACCGACAAAGAGCATGGGGGAGTGAGCTGCCTAAATACCCTCCAGGCTCCTCCCATAAGTTCAGGCCACCATACTGGCCTTTTTATATATACTTATATATATATATATAGGGTGGGCCATTTATATGGATACACCTTAATAAAATGGGAATGGTTGGTGATATTAACTTCCTGTTTGTAGCACATTAGTATATGTGAGGGGGGAAACTTTTCAAGATGGTTGGTGACCATAGCGGCCATTTTGAAGTCGGCCATTTTGAATCCAACTTTTTTTTTTCAATAGGAAGAGGGTCATGTGACACATCAAACTTATTGGGAATTTCACAAGAAAAACGATGGTGTGCTTGGTTTTAATGTAACTTTATTCTTTCATGAGTTATTTACAAGTTTCTGACCACTTATAAAATGTGTTCAATGTGCTGCCCATTGTGTTGGATTGTCAATACAACCCTCTTCTCCCACCCTTCACACACTGATAGCAACACCACAGGAGAAATGCTAGCACAGGCTTCCAGTATCTGTAGTTTCAGGTGCTGCACATCTCATATCTTCACAGCATATGTTTTTTTTATGGTCATTAAAAACCAATACCAGGTGAGCTGCTCCTTCCAGGAGGTACGGCCATTCCTCCAAAGCTGACTTGATGGCCAGCAATTCGCTATCACCGACATCATAGTTCCAGCAAGATGGTGCATCACCACATTATGGG